>CABHPQ010153572.1:0-34337 GCA_902168405.1 Peromyscus aztecus | reverse complement strand
ACTCATTCTTCTGCTTAGGGTAATTGTTCTGAAATTGTTTCCTTTATATACTCACATAGCACTTTACGAGTTAATTCTCTGTTTAACTTATGGTTACTTAGTAGTGTCTAGGTCCTATGACAAGGGGATCCCATCTGTCTTATGAACCATTCTATCGTTTTAACTTTTTAAATCCCTATCATACATCAGTCCTTTATTAAATAATTTATCTATTTATTTACATTTGTTGTGCAGGCCTAAACCAAGGACCTCATGGATGCTATGGAAGTGTTCTAATAAGCTACAAATTCAACCCTATTTTTAAACACTGAATTAGTGGTTTCAGTAACTCTTTGTAGGCTGATTCAGGGCAGGGGTAGTTACTATTCCTTTTTATAATCCATAAATCTTTTCCCATAAACCTTTATATGATAGACTTTAGAGACTCCATTCCTTGAGATTAACTCATTGAAGTACTGATGGCTAAATGCTATGACATTTGTGAGTCGACCTTGGATGAGTACTTATGCCCTTGGGCACTTGGTTTGTCTATACACAGGGCAGATGCCATCCACCATTGCCTTGGGCCAGCAGTCTTCTCACTTGACTCAGTTTCATGGTTTGAATAAGCAAGCTATTGGCTCTCAATTCTTTTATTATTTACTTTATCACTACTGTGACCAATATTTGGCAGAATCAACTTAAGGGAAGAAAGGTTAATTTGGACTCATAGCTTTAGGTCATCACGATGGGGAAAGCATGACAGTGTGGTTCCACTCATAGCAGTGGAAACGTGGTGGAGTTCTGAACATGGCTCTATACTAGAAAGCAAAAGGGACAAGGTTGGTATCACCTCCAGAACCCCACCCCATAGGTACCTACTCCTTCAACCAGGTCCTATCTTTCAAAAATTCCATAGTTGTCTTAATTGTACCAGTCCCTGGGGACCAAATACTGTAATCATTAGCTTGTTAGGAACATTTCAGATTCAAACCCTCTTCTGAGTGAGTTGAAGTTGCTCATGGCTTTCACCATCATTTCCCCATTACTTTAAACAATTTGATACTTTTCAATAACTTTGGTTTCCATAAAGTGGTATAAGGATAAAGTTATATACATAATTATGGAATGTATGGTGATGAAAATAGCAATTTGGAGAAGTCAACTCTAATAAAGTAAATTGGGTAAGAAGTTATATACAGAATTCAGCCTTGCTAAAGACACCAGCAACTATATGAGAGGAATGCCTTAGCAACATCACCATGAATTAAATAAATATATGTTAAAAAAACAGTCTAAGAATGGGGAATTGATTGTTGGTCAACAGGGTTTGGAGAAGCTCAATGGAAGATATAGCACATGACTTCACAGACAGAAGAAAGGTAGTTCTGTGCAGCAGAACTTAACTGAGTACTCAGAGGTAAAACAAGTGTATGTGTGATTCTTAAGACAATCTGAGTTTAAGCCTGGGGTAGAGGTGGGTGGTGTAGCAAAACCAGCCCTGAGAACTCATGGTTCTTTCCATAGGACTCATGGTGGTGCTTAGAAGTTTGAATTTAATTCTAAATGTTCTAGAAACACTTAAAATTTCAAACTAGGAAAGTACAAGCATGGATTTGTTTTCCAGAATTGCTTTGACTGTATTTCAGGGATTGATGGAAATGAGGCATGAACAGAGAGAATGGTGACATGATAACTGAAGGACCATATAGTCGAGAATTGATAATTAAACCAATTGTCTTAGGGTTTGCATTGCTGTAAAGAGACACCATGACCATGGCAACTTCTATAAAGGAAAACATTTAATTGTGGTGGCTTACAGTTTCAGAGGTTCAGTCCGTTATCATTATGGTGGGACATGGCAGCGTGCAAGCAGACATGGTGCTGGAGAGGTAGCTGAGAGTCCTACATCTTTCAGGCAACAGGAAGTGAACTGAGATTCTGGGTGTGACTTGAGCATATAAGAGACCTCAAAGCTCACCTTCACAGTGACACATTTCTTCCAACAAAGTCACACCTACCCCAACAAGACTATACCTCCTAATAGCGCCATTCCTTTTGGAAGCCATTTTCTTTCAAACGACCACACCAGTTTAATTGAAAAAACAAAGCATTAGGCAGGTGGAAGGTTACTAGAAGCAAAGGAGTTATGGAATTTGGGGACAAGTTAAAAGAAACTTGGGCATGGAGGTGTAGGCTGACCTCTGAACTGGGCTGCTGACATGTAAGGATACCATTTGTAATAATGGATGGCATTAGAAGAATATCATGTTCCAAAGTACACAAAGCTATAATGTTCTATCAGTATTCCTTAAAGCAAAATTGATGAGAATGTAATGAATGCTCATTAGGTACAGGTATGAAGTGTAAACAGCTCTTGCCTTCTGTTATATGCGGACTGTTTCTGGGTATAGATTCTAGTTGATAAATCATGTTTTCACACTAAATGATGAAGCTAAAGTCTCTAGTCCAGTGACTCATCAGGAAGTATTATTTTGTGCTTAATTCTTGTCTAAGCATGAAGAGAACATTATTTTTACATTACTCTATAAATCAAACTCGTCACCAATACTTGTTGAGTTGACAAATGTTTTGAGTCATCTCTTCCTGGAAAGCATTTATTTAATAAAGATTAGTCTGCTGGCCTATTACTCTTTCAAATTATATTTCAAGAAAAGGAAACATGGAGATGAGAAGATCATCAGTATCACATAAGCTACTCACCAGCTCTGGAGTAGTCTTAAGTTTGATTAATTAACTTTTGTTTTATATATATATATATATATATATATATATATATATCATAGAATTTTTAAGTACCTCTGCATCCAACTAACACCTTGCTGTAATAGTCAGCATGGTTTTTTCTTCATCTGTGGATTTTTACTAAGAACTCACTGTCTTGGTAGTTTTCTCTGTTTGCTGAGGCCATCAGTGGTTTATTTATATGCACCTTTCAGATGCCCAATTTAAGCCTGTGAATAAATTATTTTGGCCATTGCATAGAATTGAAAAGATGCTTTGTTCTCCTATTACTCTACAGCAATATGCCTCTGAAATGGAGTAGCACACTGTGATAAACCTCACCTTGATCGAAGCACATTAGGGTAGATTTGTAATTGCTGCTACTGGCGGGGGCACATCCTGTGATTAGGCTCAGATCCCTAAATTTTATAGCTTTTTGTTTTGTTTTGCTTTTAAAAGGCAAACCCATAAATGTGATAAATGTAATTCCAAGATAATGGAGTTAGGAAGCCATTACTGAAGGCAATTTTGGAGGAAAATGGAGAGTGTAAAATGATGACTTTAAAATATTTAAAATTATGGAGGTGGAAATTAAATTGCAGACTTTGGAGGGAAGTGTGCACAGTGCAGGGAAAAGGAAAGTCACCCCCAATTTAGAGGTAGAGTTTACAGTGAGATAGAGTCAGAGAGAGTGAAAAGCATTGATTGACTGTTTAACAAGGAGCCATTATAATCGGTTCCTACACTAAAGCATGGTATATGGACGCATGGATTCATAGGTGTCATATTCATCAGAGCTCTTTCTGACTGATCTGGAAACAGTCCAGTTTGCTTTTCTAAAGTTAGTTTTTGCTTTCAGTGTTTATAATTTTAACATGGTTCCTAGATGAATTCCAGCAAATGGAGAGCCACAGGACAATTAAGCAAAACCTGCAGATTTTCAGATAGCTTCAAAGCATTGGGTGAGATTCATTATAGGTACTTTGATAATTTACTAAAATATCTACATATTTCTGTGTATTTTCCATTTATCGTTCTACTAAATTAAATCAAGTGGTAGCAATATCCAACTCTATCAAAAGTAATATTGTCTTTCATATTGAATATTTATAGGTCGTCTTAACTGTTTTGAACTCATAGATAATGAAAAGTAGCTACAGGTATCATCTCAAAATAATGCATGTATACTCTGAGCAGGACACGAAGTAGTCAGTGTGTTTACCCTCATTTAGAATCACTGAGATCTCACACAATGGAGTTTGCTCCCATGGCATTGCCATCAAATGCTGTTTGTGAAATGAATAATTACGTGTAAATTTCGTGTACTTCAAACTAAAATCTCCCTTAATGTAAAATGGTAATGTGGTTTAAAAGTACTTTTTGTACTTTTTCTCATACCACCTTTGTTTAAGATGAGGCAGTACCATTTGCATTATTAATTGTAATTCCTTTAAGGGTTATTAGATTTGGCCTAGAATTCAACACATCTTAAAAACAATAAGCTTCTCATCTGATGCTACAGGAGTTACCTTAAAAGTATAGGCATTTAGGTTTTATTGTGAGCCACAGAGTGACGGATAAGTGTGCAGGCATGGTTTTGGTTGTCATTTTCAACTAGAGGGAGGGCTACCAGGCTGATCTAGCATGCCTTTCTCTGTTTTCGAATTTCTTCCAGAAGAAATGCTTTCTTTTCTAAAAGAGCAACACAAAGGATCCAGCACAAAGAATGAACTCTGGCACTTTACTGAGAAAATAAGAATTTAGTTGAACCACTAAAAGGAATTACCAAGCACAGGTTTAGCTCAAAATCAGAAGATAAATACTCCTTCTCTGGTCTATGAATAAAACGGATTTGCTGGATAGGCTGTGGATTGCAAGTTTGTTTTCTGGTGATGCTAATGGACTTGAATTAAGTCTGTTTCCTCACATCCCCAAGGGCACTAATGCTTGGTGGGTGTCAGAAAATAATCAAAGAAGGTTCCATAAGGTCCACGGGATGCACTGTGACCCCTAGTTTTTTATATATCACATGGAATATTTTACACAGAGGTGGGATATAGGAGTCAGGGATTCTCTCTTACTGAAGTATTATATGCAAACAAATTTCTTGTGTAGAACTGAATCTTATTTTAGTTTATATGTAGAAATAAAGGTAAGAGGATATGACCACAATGAGTTTCCCAGATTTTGGAAGGATCTCTAACATAGATCTTGACTTTCCCCCAACTCAAGTTGTTTCCAGAAATCTTACAAAGAACATCAGAGGTGACAAAGAAAGCAGATATGTTCCTCCACATTATGAAGTATCTTTCCTTTTCTCCCTTTCCTGTGTTGTGGTCTCTAAATTTTCCATTGTCTTAGACTGTAATCTCTCCCATTTGTCTTAGCTGGTCCTTTGCATGACATTATAAAAGCAAAGTATTTGACTAGAATACCTAAGGCCTGCAATCCAGACAATATTACTTGTAGTGGAATCCCTATAAGGTGTTCTTCAACTCTTATTGATACTTACCCTGTGAAAAGACTATATGACAGATGACAAAGGTTGCTACTTAAAAGGAAAAATGTATGTACTGAATTAGATCTTAAGTGATCTACTTTAATGAGTAAACATGGATTGAAGACTTTGAGAAATTGCTTTAATTGGTTTTCATAAAAAGCCCTACATGCTGAAGCTGACCTGGAACTTCCTTCCGGAGAAGGGGCTCTTGTAGTATTGGAAGGTGCTATGCAAGCTGCTAAGAGAAAGGAATGCTCAGCAGTCCTACTCAGCTGTAAAGCCTCTAAACAACAGTGACTGGACTTACAAGAGATCCAAATGGTGAAGTAGTGGCATTTTTCACTTGGATGTAGCCAGCAGCTGTTTAATTGGGTTTCAGGCTAAACAAGAGAGTCACTTAAACCTTTCTAGTACTGTAAACCTTGCAACTTGTGCAGGCTGAAGAGGTCTTAGACCTACTGTTGTCAGGTTCCTAAACCAACATCATTTCTGTCTTCTGCATACTTACCCTTGTACCCACAGATAAGTGTATCTCTCAGTCCTTATCAAAGAAGCTTTTTTTTTTCATGTGTGTGTGGGGGGCATAATGGAGACTATTACAGAGATCTGCAACTGGTAAAAATGAAGAGAATAAGTTACAGTGGGATACCCATCTCTAATGGGTTCCTCTAAAGCTAAGGTTCAGAGAAAATTATGGAAAAGGGGATGAAAAAAATCGCAAGAACCAGAGGCCTAGGATGTCTAATGAAAGATCATGTTCCTTAGACATACCACAGAGGAAAAATACACCATGAACTTTCAACAATGTACCTTCTTAGATAAGATGAGCAAAATGGCAATACTAATTAACCTATCAATTCAGACGGGAAGTTCCATGTACTCCCACTCCTAGGTGAAGAGCTACAGGATGTCAAAGGCTGCTGAGATGAGCCATAAGGAAGAATTAAGTTATATCATTTTCAGGAGAATAGATTGTACTGGAGATTATCATGCTAAGTAAAATAAGCCAGACTCAAAAAGTCTGTGTCATGCTTTCTATCATATGTGGAATTTAGAGAGGAAAAATGAGTTTGAGAATAAAAGACTATTAAGGACATGGAAAAGGGTATTGGAAATGAAAGATAAGAGAGAAAAGTATGGGGATAATATAATCAGAGTATATATATGCATATGAAAGGGTCACAATGACATCTGATACGCAAGTGGGGGGGATAGAACGTAGGATATGGGAGATGGGAACATGAGGGAATGGGATGGTCAAGCTGGGGGAGGGACGGAGAGGGAGAGCAATGAAAGAGATATCTTGATAGAGGGGGCCATTATAGTGTTAGGGACAAACCTGGTGCCAGGGAAAATCCCAGGAATCCACAAAGATGATCCCAGCTAAGACCCCTAGCAATATTGGAGAGGATGCCTGAACTGGCCTACCCCAGTAATTAGATTGGTGACTACCCTAACTGTCATCGTAGAGTCTTCATCCAGTAACTGATGGAAGCAGATGCAGAGATCCACAACCAAGCATTGGACCAAGCTCTATGAGTTCCATTAAAAAGAGGAGGAAGGATTGTAGGAGCAAGGGGGATCAAGCTCATGATGAGGAAAACCCACAGAGAGAGCTGACCTGAGGTAGTGGGAGCTGAGGGACTCTAGACCAAAAGCTAGGGAGCCTTCATGGAACCACACTAGGCCCTCTGCATGTGGGTGACAGTTGTGTAGCTTGGTCTATTTGTGGAGCCCCTAGCAGTGGGACCAGGATCTGTCCCGGGCACATGAGCTGGCTTTTTTGGAACCTATTCCGAATGGTGGGATGCCTTGCTCAGCTTTGATGCAGTAGGGGAGAAGTTTAGTCCTGCTTCAACTTGATGTGCCATGTTTTGCTGACTCCCATGGGAGGCCTTACCCTTTCTGAGGAGTGGATGGGGATGGGTAGAAAGGAGGTGGGGGGGGGAATAGGAGAGGAGGGAGGGGAAACTGTGGTTGATATGTAAAACAAATAAAAAAGTTTAATAATAAAAAAGATTAATTCCTGATAAAAATAGTAACCCCCTATTTTTCTAGCGGTGATGAAGCCAGTGCTTTTATCACCATGAGAAATGAGGAACTTAAACTGCAAAATCCTCAGGTCTTGTGATCTGTAACAACCAGTAACAAATCCTTTAGAAAAATTTAACTCTCCAATTATTACCTAGCTTTGTTTTCAGACTCTGTCAATGCAATGGACTTCCTAAAATGTTCCTGTGTTTCTTTTTCAGACATTCTCAACATTCTCTACATGTCTCTCTTTCCTCTGCTTGCTTTTAAACCGTCAGAGGTAGAAGGATAGAAAAGATGCCACAACAGGTACAGGGACTATTTTGCTTCAGATGTGGGGTGATGCTACATTTCTTCTGGCACTCCAGGGATCCTCCCACCAGATCAGGCTTTCTTACACCCAACTCATAACTCACAGGTCCATATTTAGCCCCAGAATGCCTTATTCTAATTACAAGGACATAGTGAATCGGAAAGCCATTAACCACCAGTTGCTTGTGTTGTCTGAGACACCGATACTGGAGAAGGGTCAGAACAGATTTTGTTATATGTGACCAGGTCAGATACTGGCTCTGTTCTTACTCATCTTGTCTCAGAATCTATAAAGTGATATTATTATATGAACCTCTTTGGATTGCTGTAGTTATGAAGATGAAACAGAATATTTAGATCACTGCATTGTAACATGCAGCTAATGAGTACTCAAGAAAGCATGACCACAATTAGGTCAGACCCAGAGGTTAGATTATTATCACACTTTTGATGAGAGTCAGGTTCCTTCTTGAAGTGTGAGAATTGAAACCCTTGATAAAGAGGGGTGACATGTTGTCACCTTCAGTGGGGAGGAATTTTATATCCGAAAGCTTAAAAAGATTTGTAGTTTAGACATCTTGGTCACAGAATTGAAAGGATTCTAGTCACACTTTCTTGGACTAAGAAAAGAAAAAGCATGTGGGTATAAACAAGCAAAGGGCAGAATGAGCACCATCCAAAAGTAGCTGATCACTTACTTACCTCATGCCCGTTTTGCTGGTGCTGGTGTATCTTGTGAATGTATGACAGACTTCCCATTTCATGTTGAATGGTGAAATGAGAGCAACAGTTTGAAAAGACACAAGGAAGCAAAGTCTGTTGCATTCAGTTGAACAGAAAGTGAAGTTCATAGCCCAAACATGTGATTAAGAGATAAGCTTTGTGATCTGGCTTTTTGGAATCTATTCCCTATAGTGGACGCCTCGCTCAGCCTTGATGCAGAGGGTAGGAGCTTGGTCCTGCCGCAACTTGATGTGTCACACTTTGTTGACTCCCATGGGAGGCCTTAACCTTTCTGAGGAGTGGATGGGGCGGGGGTGGGTGGGGTGGGGGAGGTAGAAAGGAGAAAGGAGGTGGGAGAGGGAACGAGAGGACAGGAGAGAGGGGAAACTGGTTGGTACATAAAATAAATAAAAAATTTAATACAACAAAACAAAAAAAAAGGTATGCTTTGGTGGGAAAAGTTTCTTTGACAGCATATTGTGTGTGTGTGTGTGTGTGTGTGTGTGTGTGTGTGTGTGTGTACATAAGCATGTATAAAAAATAAGGAGAAAGCTTAAGATTCCTTCTATTCCATCCTCTATCTCCTGTTTAATTCGTGTATATTTGGACTGTTAATAAAGTGGAGATATCATGAAAATATTTCCTGAATTTTATGTGATAAACATTCATAGCCTTTCAAAACTTATTTGATCTCAATATATTGCTGGGCATTTAGATTATTTCCATCATTTCCTATTTAAACTAATCTTGATAAGAATATTCACACTCATACGGAGAAAGTTGTGTTTCCTGGGGTTGATGTATGGGCAGTTCCTCTGATGGACAAAGGGCACAAACTGAATGCGAATTAAGATTTGTTTTCTTTTGTTCTATTACCACGGCTGTTTCCCCATTACAAACATATTTTGATAATTTGACAATTACATTTTAAAATGCCTCTTACAGTATATATGTGACAGGGATATTCTTTGTTTCTTCCTATTTTTGAATTTTTTTTCCTTAACTGCTTGCATTTCTGGGCAGATCTGATAACTATCATTATCCCTCTTTAATAGCTTGCGCTCATTCTTATATTTCAATACTGTGATGGTTAACTCCATTATCATTTGAATGAAATGACTTCAGCCTCTCTTCCCTTAGAAGTTTGTGAGAAACACTGTCCATCTTTCTGTGGTTTGAATAGTACTTGGAACCTTTTGTAGCAAAGGTATCAAAACCACACATATTGAGGTCCTGGCTACTGTGTAGATTTGATACCAGGAGAAATAAATTCTGAATGTACTTCCTTTAGTAAATCAGGAAACAAAAACCACAGTTTATGTAGGACTTGGTATCATTCGCTAAACTTATATTACCTTGGAAAATGGTTAATAACCCATTCTCCATAAAATTCATTCCACAAACTAATGTGCTTGGCATTGAATTAAGATTACACATTTTGCAGGTATGGTGCCTTCGAGGACTCATCAGCTTCCTAGTGTAGGAAAGAAAATCAGCAAATAGAATATAGCATGGCAGAAAGCATCAAAGTAAAGCAGTGCTTTTGGAATGAAGCATTAAAAGTAGAAGAAGGCATCTGAGACTATATGGCTGACACAAAGAAATAAAGTAAATGCAGTTCTTTGGGAACACCTACTGTAGATTCCAGCAGGAGTGAGACAACAGACAGGGGCAAGAACACAAGTGTATCTTTTTCTTTGTACTCAGTGACAAGGAGGAGCATAGGGTATAATCAGTCCCGTGTTTCACTTTCACGGTTTAAGAACCGACAAGGACCAAAGGGGAGAAGAGCTTGAACTATAGAGTCCATTTGGGTAACTATTTCTATGGTCCCATTGAAAAGAACAAGAAAAGCTCTGAAACTGTATCATATTTCTATCCTGTTTTGTTTAGAAGTCATTATTTCTGTTGTACAACTTTCTCTGATACTGTGTTTAGCTCCCACAGGAGAAGTAAATGTGTTTAGCAAGTTGTTTTTGACCATCACATAGATGTGAGGTTCCTCCTGAGACTAAATAAGTACAATACATGATACATTTACTTTGAAAACATTTGTAACACAGCAGAGAAACCAGCAACAAATGTATATTTCAGAAATTATTTTTATCTCTACAGAGTCCAGCATAATTGAGAAAAGCAAGACACACACACACACACACACACACACACACACACACACACACACACATACACGGGGTGGTATCAGTTCTTTTTTTTTTCAAGCACAGCAATTTATTTTATAGAAATTTATTTTATAGAAACACATTTATAGAAAAGTATGAAAATAAAATAAGGTCTCTACGACTCAGTGGTTGTGTGACTCCTGTTCGTTCAAGAGAAGGACTTCTAGCCAGACTTTGGAGGCAGGCTTAGGCTGACTGAGTCAAAGAAGAAGTCTTTAATTGACTCAAGCTGTGCCACTGTGAAGATTCTGGGAAGCCTTGTATTGTCTCTTGTGCAGACAGGATGGTATAAGTCTAACGCTAAGTAAGTTTCATAAAATCCCAGCACTGCAAATACCTTTTAGCTGTGTTCTCCAGAAGCAGTGCTAGAGAGGAGGATAAATGTGACCAGACAGGTTAGTGTTTCCAGGAAAATCCTACAGGGAAGCCAGACCAAGGATGCAGAAAAATGACCCATAAACAAGGTCCAGGGAGGTGAATCTCAACATTGTCTATCAGAGTCCTGAGGGTGTCCAAGGCAAGGGGAGTCCATCCTTCTTGTCATGAATGAGCAGATAGTTAGGGAATTTGGGTGCCAGTTACTCTAGGGTTCTACCCATGGAAGAGTGTGGTGATATGTTGTGTACCTTAATAAAATTTGCCTGAAAGATCAGAGGACAGAACAAGCCACTAGATTACACATAGATGCCAGTTAGTGGTGGCACACACCTTTAATCCTAGCACTTGGGAGGCAGAGATCCATCTGGGTCACTGTGAGTTCAAAGCCACCCTGGCCTACATGAGATTGACTCAGTCTAGGAGAGAAACAGAGCCAGACACTGGTGGCACAGGCCTTTAATCCTATTACTTGGGAGTCACATGCCTTTAATTCCAGTATTTGAGAAACACACACACCTTTAATCCCAGCATTAGGAAGGTTGAGACAGGAAGTGATGGCTGGGTGGAGAAAGGTATATAAGGTGTGAGGAAACAGGAACTGAAGGCTTTTCAGGCTGAGGAGTTCTAGAGGTAAGATGTGGCAGTGGCTTGTTCCTTTGTCTCTCTTATCTGGCACTTTTTTTTTTTTTAAATAAAAAAGACCATTTTTAACATTCGTGTTACAGAGGAGAGTGCTAAGAAGCTTGATTGCCTGACAAAGGTGAAGGGATCCCATGGGAATGTCCATGGCGCATTTTTAGGGTCTTTGTTGTGTCCATTTCAAGCACTGACTCTTTCCATAAATGAGGCCCCTGTGATACGATGCTTTTGCCCAGGCTGGAGTTCTGGTCTTTCAGGTATTATTGACCTTTATGCACATGCAAAGTTCAGTGTTGGATCCATCACTGCGTGTCTCTTTCATAGAATAAATCATTCTATAAACCACACTCCTGTTCCACAGATCCCGACTTTTGTCATCAGCTGTGACTGAGCAAATATGACTGAGGAGAATGTTGAATGGGTCACTCTGTAGCTGGATTTTCTTTACTCTTGATGTTACCGCGTAGATGTGGAATGCTGAGTGTGAGCAGAGGGACTGATTTTCTTAACTTAGAGGAAATGACTTTTATCTCATAGAACAGGTTTTCCTCTTATTCTTACAGAAATTTTAAATAATGGCTTTCCTTTTTTTTTTCAGAGCAAAACAATTAGAGGAGTCACATTAATAAAAAAAAAAAAGTTCACTTTTAAAAACTGCATGTAGCCAGGCAGTGGTGGCACACACCTTTAATCCCAGCACTTGGGAGGCAGATGCAGGCGAATCTCTGTGAGTTCTAGTCCAGTTTGGTCTACAGAGCAAGTTCCAGGACAGCCAGAGCTGTTACACAGAGAAACCTGTCTCGAGAAACCAACCAAGCAAACAAACAAAAATACACACACACACAAACAAACAAACAAAACCCACAACAAAACAAAAGCAAAAACCACATCCCCCAAAACAAACAAAACAAAAAACTGTATGTAAATCTTGATTTTGTAATTGAACTTGATTTTCAAGTTTGCTTAAAGCATTTGTGTCTATAGGAAGTTGGAGTATGTGAGTCCACATCTATGTAAATATGTGTTTATTACATTTTGGGGAAGTGAACCTGTCATTTCTTGTTTTCATATTTTTAATATACCAGTTGCTTCTTGGTCATTACTAAAATATCATGCATCAGAAATGCCAATTAGTATTTCTGGAAAGCCACCTGAGAATATAACTAGATAATGAAATGATACAGTTAGAAGATGTGGGAAAGGAAAAAAAAATTGAACTTGAAAAATAAAGAAAACATAATTTATGTAAATGCAGTAACCAAGGGAAAATTGAATATTTGAGTTCAAGGCCTTAAGCAGAGTTTCCTCTGGAAAAAATGTCTATTAACTTTGACAGACCTTAGTGAGCCCAGAGTCGGTGGATAGACACATAACAGAACTCACAGGGGTCCATGCAGGCCTCTGTGGTGACTCTCTAAGGATAACTGATCCTGGTGTTTCTCTTTTTACTTAGTGAATGTGGGAGGGAACAGAGGATGGAAGGATGGAAGGAATAAGAACGAAAGGAAAGAAGAACAGAGTGAAGGAGGGAGGGGAGGAGGGAAAGAAGGAAGGAAAAGGGGGAGGAGGAAAGCAGGAACGAAGTCAACTCCATTGCAGCCTGCCTGTACTTCCTCCCACAACCATGCATTAACAGAGGCTACTTCCCTGCACACCCATGGCAGCATGGGTGAGGCAAGGCTGGCTCCCGACCTTGACACTTTCCGTTGCTGCACAGCAAGTCTGCTTTGGGCCCCTTGTCTGTGGGAACCTGCTTCTTTACTTCTGCTTGAAAAACAATCTAATGGGCAATTTCACACTGTGTTGGTGCCTGCCAGGAATCGAAATGTTATATGCATTTTAATAAGGATAAGGACAGAAGCTGATTTCTAATTATAGGATTTAAGGCATCAGAGAGTAAGATATTTAGGATCTAAGGCTATCTTGGGTCCTGTTTGTCTCTGTGAAATTCAGCCTCCATGCAGGAAAAAAAACAAAACAAGACAAAACAAAAACTTCAGTTATCTCTGCCAGGCTTCATTGTGATATAAGAATTGAGAGC
This sequence comes from Peromyscus aztecus, assembly GCA_902168405.1. Lineage (NCBI taxonomy): Eukaryota > Metazoa > Chordata > Mammalia > Rodentia > Cricetidae > Peromyscus > Peromyscus aztecus. Next base: position 20,806 of record CABHPQ010153572.1, on the reverse strand, counting down.
TGGTTCAGTGGTTTGGTGTGGCTCCACACCCTCCCACTGAGAAGGATTCTACCATTTATCAGCTGGGTGGCTTCTCTGCGGTATGTTAGCATATGCCATGCATTTAATGCCAGCATAAAAGTAAAGAATTATTCAAGCTTGATTGCCTTACTTTAAAATACACTGCAAATGGGAGATGGGTTTGCCAGATGAGAGGTGTGTCTGTAGTCCTGGCTATAGAGAGGTTGAAAAGGAGGATCCCTTGCTGGCTATCCAGTCTAGCTGCATCATCAAGCTTTAGGTTTAGTTAGAGACTGTTCTAAAAAAGAAGACGGAGGCTGATCAATGAAGGCATCTGATGTTGACCCCTGTTCCCTACACACATGGACATACACATGCATACACACCTGTAGTGAATATGTTCACAGAACATACACATTTTCCTCCTTTTATTCACTATAGATTCATTTCTCATAAAATATAATCTGAAAATGATTTCCCCTCCCTCTACTTCTTCCAGTTCCTCCCCACCTCCTCTTACATCTGGATCCATGCCCTTTTTGTCTTTTGTTAGAAAAGAACAGATTTCTACGAGATAACAACAAAATATGACAAAATAAAATATAAGGAAAATGAAAACCATCACATTGATTTGGACAAGCCAAGTCAATCGAAAAATAAAGGATGCCCAAGAGAGGGCACAAGAATCAGAGACCCACTTGTTTACACATTCAGGGGTCCTATGAAAGCACTAAACTGAAAGCTGAGATACATATGCAAAGGTCCTGGTGCAGACCACGTAGACCCTGTGCTTGATGCTTCGGTCTTTGAGTTCATATGAACTTTGCTCAGCTGTTTTAGGGGCCGTGTTCTCCTGGTGTCCTGCATCTCCTCTGTTTCTCTCACTCATTCTGCCTCCTCTTTCATGTGGTTCCCTGAGCTCTGAGGGGAGGGATTTGGTGGAGACATCTCCTTTAAAGCTGCACATACATGCTTTTAGTATATGAGATAAATGCTTGGTGTGCTCCAGCTTCTGCTCTCTGCTGGGAGGTGATTAAAGAGAAGATTAATCTTCTGATAGATTTTTTTTTCTTTTTCTGTTAAGAATTTGCTACACAAAGTCAACATTTATTCATAAATATGGGAGACTCTTGATAACATTTTAGTAGAAAAACCCAAAGCTCTTGGACTGCAATATCTTTTTGTTTTAAAAGACCTCAGAAATGTACTCCTTAAAATTCTTGTACCCCATTATTTGTTTTTCTGACTGGGAGAAAATAATGCAGAATTGTTGAAAAGTTGGACATTTTCATGGAGTTCAGCAAACTGTGCTACCGACTTAAATAAATAGCATCACTTCCAAGTAGCAAGCATGGTGAGAGAATCTGATGTGCAGATCCTGGTTACCCTCAGACAAAGGCTTTCTAGACGAAAGAGCTCTTGGAAACTGCCTGGGGAGCAGCTTGGATATCTCAGGCTGGGCCTGCAGCCTGGATCACTGCTTGGAATTCTGGGTGGTATGAATCAGATCTGCCAAACCATGTGGCAAGCTGTTTTCTGTCGGGGGCTTGGATAGGTGCAGCCTGTTCTGGACCTACTGTAAATCTTCCCTTTATTTGTGATTTCTGGGCTGAGTCCCTGCTTCATCATCTAGGGCTGATCTCTTTTGTTCCCTTTAGACAAATGTCCCTGTCTGGCCTGCCTTTGGGATGGCTGTGTTTATCTCTTGATGGTAGCTCTCATCCCTCTCCCTTTATCATTGCTTTTCAGTCAAGCAATCTTTTAGCTAGTTTTTATCTTGCTTGGTTCCTTTACCTTTTATCTGCACTTTAAATGAAGGATGGCAAATGGTATTTTGTGTGCGGGCTGTGGAGACTCTTGCTTTTCTAAACAGGGCATCCTGGTTGCTTCAGAGTGGGCTGGTGAAGCTCCTATTACCCAAGTGTAGCTCTGAGTTACTGCTACAGCTGCTGTAACAAGTGCTACACTTCACGTTGCTTGTCCAGAAGGAGAGCATCGTGGGTGAATGGGCAAGTTCCTCTCACAGCTATGCCAGGTCTCTCCCTGAGACCCAGCCCTTCCTTGACTTGTGGTACTCCACAGGTCTCTGCCTTCATTCTCTTGTAGCATTCTCCCTCTCCCTCTGTGTCTGAATTGCCCCTTTGTAATGCAAAGATGCTGACCATACTGGATAAGAGTTGACCTACTGCAGGATGACTTCCTCTTATCTAATGGCATCCACAATGGAACTTATTCTAAACTACTTTAATTTGCTGGTGAAGGCTAAGAACTTTGCCTTGTGAATTTAGTGGAACATATTCAACTCATCTCCTAACTTAGTCATTGAGGAACATTGGGACATTTTAAGGAAAGGGGTCTAACCTACTTGTCACTTTTTATTTGAAATGAACACACTGCAATGATTTTATAGCAGTTATTGGGAGTTGGCCTGCTGAAGCTCTGTGAATAATAACATGTTTTAGGTTACAGGTTCCTGTTCCTGTTTGCTTGAAATTGTTTTAAACTTCAGTTAGGGGTCTGCCACAACTGACTTTTTCAGGCTTTTGTCTGTCACAGGAAGAGCGAGGGAGGTGAAGCTACTTTGGGGGGAAATTTAGTCTTTGGGGTCTGGCCTCTTTCCTCCCACACTGCCTGTTCTATGAATTTCAGAAACATCTTTCTTCCACTTCCTGGACCCTCATTTCCACTTCCTGGACTCTGCTTGTAATTGAAATTAGTGTGTTTATTTACTTATTTTGTCTGTTTATTTATTTTGTCTGCTTGTTTTAGAGAACTGTATCTCAGGTCACCATAGAACACTTTCTTAGTCATCATGCAGTCAATGTTTGTATTTTAGAAGAGTTCCATTGTGCATCTTCATGGACAAGGCAGGGAGGGGAATACATTGAAGCCACTAGTGCTAACACTTCTAATTAGCTGATGTAATAATAGCTACTACAGATGGCTTGGGGCAATTCTGCACTGTTCAACACTGAGTCTATTTTAAACATCGTAAGAACAAGTTATTGTCTTGTACTTTGGAAACCCAAGGAGACATCTGAGCAAGTGGGAGTTGTTGAGTTTTACCTCACTCGAACAAGAGGTGGTGGAGAAGTAAGGGTAGACATAGACACCTGAGGATGGCAAATGCAGAATGACATTCAGAGAGGAACACTTGAGAAAGAAGAGCAAATTCTGAAGGAGATGGGAGGCATGTCAGAGAGGAAAGAGGCAAAACAAGAAAGCATAGATGCCAGATGGGTTGAGTGGGGCTTTATAGAAGGCTGTACCTCTAACATTTAGAGTCAAGGACACAGGTGACGTTTGGAGTATTGGTGGAATGGTAGAAATGGATGCTAACTGCATGAAATACTCGTGGAAAATGAGAACACATGGGAGACCCACACCTTCCATAAATTTGAATGAATAGTGGGGGGTAAAGAATGATTGGATGTTGGGTACTATGTCAGTCGGTCTGAGGTGGATCTCAGAGGGGAGAAATTTCCACTCAGGGATGAGTGAAAGAAGTCTGGTTAGAAAAGGTGGTGGAAAAGTAAGGAGACTGTTAGAAGTGGGAACATTCTGGCATGTAAAATGCATGGGCTCGAGAATAAAATGAAACTTATTTGATTTGCATTCTGTCACCTATAAGCATAGTGTTTTGGGAAGTTAAGACACCCACATTTGTGAAACAACCTCATTATTACCCGATTACACAGTTACAGCAAAAATGAGAGCCCGAGAATGTGAAGGGCCTTTACAACCAATGCTTCCAGTTAGCTCAGTTGTCTGGCTTCCCAAACTTTTATTAAACACATAGTTTTAGATCTTTAATTAAGAAAATTTCATTAGAAATGAAATGATCCGTGGGAGATAGTTATGGATGACCATGCTGATTAAATCAATTAGAAGTTTTACATTCCTTTTATTATCCAGACCAAGAACAGGCTTGTGCCTCTGAAAAATCTCTTGGCATCCAAATTCAGGGGTACAGAGTTTTTAAAGACAAAAACTACAAAGATCATCCATACTTTACACCAAAGTTAGATGAGGGTCAGAGTAACCTTGAAATGTTCATTCTTGGCAGAGCATAATAATTATTATTATTTTAGACACTACATGCTGATTATATTTTACTTATATTTCTATAGTTATTTTAGTTTACTTATTATTTGGGTTAATATGTCTGGACCATGGTCAAGACCATGAAAATCCCAAATGTCTTGCCAAGGCAGATGTGACTATTGTGGGGAAGAGGGTAAAGGGCTGAGAACTGTCTAAGCAAACACAAAATGGAATCAGAACAGAACAGGATGGTGTTACCTTAGTCATTCCAGCAATAACAGTAAGATAAATTCCTATGTGCCCCTTTTATAACTTGACAAACTATCAATATTGGCCCTAATATTCCTGTTCTATATTTCCCATACTCCTTCTTATTAGATTTTATCTATTTTACATTTCTCCAGTTGTATCAATATTCTGCTTTTCAACTCATGTGTTAGAGCTATTTAGTCCTTTCAAACTTCTAAGTTCCTCTTTCCTTTTCTTTTGTTATTGTTGCCATAAATTTGAGTTTTGTATAGTCCAATGTTCTGCCTTCTCAAGGTATCATATAACACACTTCTCAACTCTTTGTAGTTTCATAAGTTGGGAGTAACTTTAAAAGTTTGGTTAGAGTTAAGCTTAGTTGTTTTGGCACGACTACTATTTCTTAGGAAACATGAATGTCTTTTCATGTATATTCAGATGTATCTTTCTTTGGGTAGAACTCTTAATTTATTTTGGCATTAAAATGTTATTTTGAATATATTTCTTAACATGAGGATTATTGCAGATGTCAATGCCACCCAAAACAATCAAAAGGCATATTGCATCGACTGCAATTGGAGTGTGAATTGACTTTCCGTTAAAAAAGTATTAATTACCCTCTTTAATTTCTTGCAAGGGTGGCTCTTGGGACTCAAAACAGAATGGTGTAACTTGTTAGTTGGCTTGCACAAAAGCTTGGCCTGTGAAGCTGGTGTAGAGACCCAGGCTCTGTGATATTGATGAGGTTATTTAACCGTCCTTTCCTGGGAGACATGACACACATACGTATCTACTTACCCCAGAAGGATATCTCATGATGGACCAAATTTGGTGAACCAATAAGATTTTATTGAGGCAACTAACAGAAGTAGCTTCAAAGGAAGCTACATCACCCCAAAGAACACCCAAACAGACCAGTGGCAACTCATGAAAGCACTAACCCTGGAACTTTCTGCTTCTCTGGTAGTTGTTTACTGTCTTTACAACCCCAGGCAGGTTTATACAGGGATCTGGCATGTTTGAGCTTTTGCAGACTTATTACACTTGTAACACTCCCTGTGTTTCTGCCTCCCTCCTGGAGGGAGTGTTACAGTTCTGGAAGAAACTACTGTACATCATTGGGTGATGTGAAGAGCTTCCCAAACAGCAGACTGAGTGATAGACCTGTGAGGATACTGATGGTGAAAGTCAGTGGCTAGGGATGTGAGGTAAGCATGAAATATTAGTACACCTAGCAGTGACTGGTTCCCTGGTGGTGGAGCAATACTTGGAAGAGCAGATAAAGTACGGAACTATTTTTTTTATTAATGATCTATAATTATGACAGAAAAGTTACTTGTAAAGTTGAATATGCTAATAAAAATTAGACAACAGTATTTTATATTCATTTTAGAAACTAATACATGGCTGAATTATAACTATGGAACCAATGGGTTTCTATTTTTTTTCATTTTGTGGTTCAATTAAAATCAGACCTTTTCTCCCCATGAATTATGTCAGTTTTTTCCTCTGATTTAAACATATTCGTCTTTGAATTTTCAGTGTGTCAGGACGGTGTACCCTCTTCTTCACGTCAGGTCTTCTTGACTTATTTTTAGTGTCACTTTGGACAACCTTCCACTTGGATGAGCATAGCAGCCACAAGCAGCCTTCATGTGGGGCTTGTTTTTTGTCTCACACATAATAGTCAATTCTCTTAGAATGAAACTTGACTGGGGTGGGGTGAGGGCATAAGGGAAGCTTCTCTATGCTTTTCAACGAGTTATCCTGATTTTTCTGCCATTTGAGTCTACAGGCAGGTGGGTCTGGGTCCTTATATGGAGCCTGAACTGGGACCCATCTGCACCTAACGCTCCCTCCATCTCTTAGGTCTGGGTGTTCATGGGTAGAGATTTTCTCTGGTGCTTCGTGGATTTGTCCTTCATATAAATGCACGTAATTTCCCTATGCAGAACCTAGAACTTTGTGCCTGAATTGACAAGTATATGGAGCTGCTCCTGAGAGCAGGGCAGGGTGAGAACAGCCTAAAGAAAGCTTCTGAGATGGAAGTAGAATGAAGAAATGGAGCTGTGAATGTGAGTTCTGAAGACAAGCACCAAAACCTGTAGCCAGGGCTGTTAACTGCTGCTGTGGGATGGCCTTTCTGTACGCTGTGAACATGTGTTGCTACCGCTGGTTAATAAAGAAGCCGCTATGGCCTATGACAAGGCAGAACAGAGCCAGGTGGGGAATCCAAGCAGAGAAACAGGAAAGAAGACGGAGTTAGGGGAGATACCAAGCACTGCCAGGGGAGCAAGATGTGATGGAACACAGGTAACGCCACGAAGCCACACGGCAAACATAGATTAATAGAAATGAGGTGAAGTAAGTTGTAAGAGCTAGTTAATGATAAGCCTGAGCCATAGGCCAAACAGTTTGTAATTAATATAGCTTCTGTGTGTTTATTTGGGACTGAATGGCTGTGGGACCAGGTGGGACAGAAACTTCTGCCAACAACCTGCCTGCTCCTGAAGGCCCAGGATAGTTGGCATATAAACAGCAGGTGTTTTATTGCAGACTGCTGGTATCTGATTTAGCGTTTTCCTTCTGTTTCCCATTGTTTTTCTAGTGACTTCCCCAACTTAATTTTAACTTCCCCCTTCTCTCCTCTAAGCTTTGATTTTATTATTATTTTCTTCTTACACATTTTCTCCCTTTAATTTTTTTCCTTCTGTTGTGTTGGATTGTAACCTAGAGATGAAACATTTTCTGTATGCCTCTTATGTGGTGAAAGTGTTACTTCTGCTGAACAGTTGCAGGGCCACACACTGAAATACTAGACAGCTGTGGCTTTTCTTTGCGCAAGAGTTTTCACACCAGGAGCCACTTGCTGCAGCCAGTTTTGGGTGTCCATAGATACAAGGTCCTAATCTAATATGAACAGCAAATCATGCTGTACTTTAGACTTGTTTCTCTTTTTTGGTTTTTCAAGACAGGGTTTCTCTGTGTAGCTTTGCGCCTTTCCTGGAACTTACTCTGTAGCCCAGGTTGGCTTTGAACTCACAGAGATCCACCTGCCCTGTCTTCTGAGTGCTGGGATTAAAGGCGTGCGCCACCACCGCCTGGCTTGTACTCTTTTTCAAATGTGCCATTTTCTTATTTTCATTGCCTCCCCTCCCTTCCTTTTCCTACTGATTGATTATTGTTTTATAAGCCCAAGTACTTGTTCATTGTCACTTCTGAGCATATAGCTGGCCCAGATAAGTAGATGGTCTTCTTTTTTTTTTTTTCCATCCCACCTGCCCATAAGCTCTGTGACATCATTGCTGCTCAGACTTCTTCTCTTCTTGGCTAACACATCAGAGTTCTTGGTTTATGGTAGTAAAGACTTTGGATGAATGAAGCTGGTGCTTACTTTACTTGTTATGGCTCTGAGCTATCCTGATCTTAGAAATAAAAAGTTTGAGTTTTAGTATCTACATTAAGTTCACAAGCTTTCTGGTCTCAAAAATGATGGAGGACCCTAACGAACATTTGCTAATGTGGGTTATATCTATCATGTTCATAGTACTAGATCTTAACACTGAATACAATTTTCAACACAAGAATCTTTGGGCATTCACTGCACAATATCTCAGAGGCTTTAATAGTATATGCTTTACACTCCTGAGGAATCAGGACTGGAGAAGGTTAATTTTATTTTTCTATTGCTTTGAAGATAAACTGAATCTTACCGATCTCCAAAAGACATACAAAGGTCCCCAGAACATACTAAAACAGAAAATTATTGAAATATTTGATGACGCATACTTGTGCTGTAAACTCCAGAACTGGTAGAGTAAAGGTAGGAATTTAGGAGAATATTTTTGGCACCAGAAATTTATACTACATGTGAGTCTCCACCTAAGCACTAAATATTCCTGTACAAATGAATATAGTTAATAAAAATGATGTAGTTTTTTTGAATGGTCATTAAAACCTTAGTCTATTATCTTATAATCTGGAAATTGATGTTATTGGCTTAGTTTTGTGAATTCAAACCCTGATATGATCACTGCAAAGAAAGTACCAAGGTTTTTGGTTATATTTCTCATTGTTCGATTAACCAAGAAACATTCAAAGGTTATGTGTCAAGCATAAATCCCTTTTCTGTCTACAAAACCTTAATGAAAAATCCATTCTCTTACAAAAATGCAAAGTGAAGATACTATTTAATCTTGGAGCAACTGCATTAGGGAATGTCACCAGTCACTTCAGTGTGAATTTCTGGGTAGCTTTCCTCTCTTGGTGTGAACATCTGACCACCTGCCTAAGCGTCTCCTTCTTTTTTTCAGATAGTTTTGAGATAGCTGCACCCTCAAATGGCCATCTGTATGCAGAAATTGGACAAAATGTCACACTCAGTTGCCAGCTTCAAAGGAAATGGCCAGTGCAACAAGTCATGTGGGAAAAAGTCCAGCCCCATCAGGTAGACATCTTAGCTTACTGTAACCTATCTCAAAAGACAAGATACACATCACGGTACCAAAGGAAAACATGGAGCAACTGCAGCAAGGGGAGCATGCAGAGTGTCCTCACCATCCCCAATGCCATGGCTGCAGACTCTGGACTTTACAGATGCCGCTCTGAGGCCAGCACAGGAGAAAATGAAACCATTGTCATAAGGCTGATCATAACTGATGGTGAGTGACAAGAGATGTTCTAAGTGTCAAAAGCAGAAAAAAAAAAAACCCAGCAACAAACAAAACAAACCCACTGTGAATTGGTCTTCATTCTTTTTATTTGCAGTACAGATGTTCCTTTAATGAGATTCTGTTATGTGTCAATATTTTTTAATGTTTATGTATGAAGCATCTAGAGTAGTAGGTTTCTATGTCTCTTTTGAAAGAACTTCAGTATGATTTATCTTTACCCATACTCCCAAAAAATTTTGCCTAATAGTCATATGCATATATATTTTTATAAATGCTTTCATTGGTTTAATTATGTTGAACATTACTAAATTTTAGGATTTGGTATTTATTTACCTAGTTAACTCATACATCATATATTTATCAATGAAAATATTTCATTTTACTTTTTTAGTGTGTGTGTGTGTGTGCGCGCGCGCAAATGTGTCTGCATCTGTGTATACACATGCAAAGGTGAATAATTAAAGTCTGGAGACTTCCTCTATGACTCTCTACCATTTCTACCATTTCTTTTCTTTTCCTTTTTTTTTTTTTTTTTTTTGAGACAGGGTCTCTCACTGAACCCAAAGCTTACAGTTTTGACTAGCCTGGCGGGGTGGTTTGCCCAGATTATATCTGTTTCTGCCTCAACCCTTCCTGGAGTAACAGGCATACATTGTCATACCCAGCATGTGGGTGCTGGGAATCCTCTTGCTTCTGTGGCAAGTACTTTATTCGCTGAGTCATTTCCAAAGCCAAACATTTCACTATTTTGTTTTCTTACTTGCTGCATTTATGAACTAAAGTGTGCACATGCACGCAGACACACACGCACACACGCAGAGGGTATTATCAGCCTGTATCTTCATTATCTAACTCCTCACTGTGGGTTTAAGGCAGATGCCTGGATATTGCTAACCCCAGAAGTAACAGAATGCTGCTACAATGGTTTCTAAGACTTGGGAGGACTACACTTCCAGACACTTGGCAGTGTGTCATTACCAGTTTGCCGGATGAGGGCCTGTATCCTTCCGGAACAGATGACTGACCTGGAGGTTTACAAAGCTGACCTTCAGGCCCTCCGGACAGTTCTCTTCTGTGAGGCTGCATCCTTTTTTGTATTCAGTTTGTCTCCTTTGTCATAATGAAGTTTAAATTGTGTAAACACCAGGGCAACCAGAAGCTGCATCGACTCTTAGGAGAGCAAGAAAAAAGATTTCTCCATCTATAGAAGTGAAAATACAAAGGCCAGTGCTAGGTGTGTATAGAGGTCTTTACTATCACCGAGTAGGGAGGCAATTGTAGGTTTTCCTGGTTCTGCCTCTGGGCAACTCTCTCAGTGCCCACGAACAAAGTATTATTTTTATCAGTTATAGAAACTTTATTCCATTTTACTGTCTCTCTCTTTTTATCCTTTACTTCCTCCTTCTCACTTTCTTCCTCTCTGCACTTCTTCCTTCCTCCCTCCTTTCTTCTCTCTCCTGCTTCCTCCTTTCCCTTCTGCCCCTTCCCGTCTCCATCCATTCTTCCCTTCTCAACTGCTTTTTCTTTTCTTTCTCCCCCTTTGCTTCCATTCTTTCACCTCTCCCTCCTTTCCTTCCTCAGACCTTCCCTGGCTTCCTACCTATCAACCTTCCCTACAGACCAGATCTTCCCTTCCCTTCCCTTCCCTTCCGTTCCCTGCCCCTCCCCCTCCCCTCCCCTCCCCTCCCCTCCTCTTCCCTACCTTTCTTATTGCTGTCTTCTGTAGTTTTAGTGAGTTCACCTACTTTGGCAGTGGTTAAATATTTATAGGCAGTTCTTTCAGCCTGCAGCTGCCCCTCACAGTTTCTGCTCATGTTGCAAACTGGTCTTTCCTTCTGCCTTGGAATAATAAATAAGGGAAGATTTGTGTAACAGCAGCCTCTGTCCCTGCTGCCACTGTTGCTATGCGTAAAGAGGATGGTAGTTACCGGAGAACAGCAGATTTTCATGTGTTACATATTTTCATGAACTGAAGGGCAAATAGACATTGGATTTAAAACCATATCAAAGAATCGTTGATTGAAAAAATATGTGGTGGCAGGAGGAGGGGAGAAAAGTTAACAGAATAGTGTTTCAGAAGACTGAAACAGCACTGTGGCTGTTGGCTCCGCCCACTTAAGCTTCAACATGGCGGTGGTATATTTTTGACAGTTCTGGGAGCGATCAACTCTCAGAAATAGTGGGTTTACGCTTTTATTAAAGCAGCGTGTAACCCAGAAACCTCTTTTTTTTATATATACTAGTAAAATGAGGCAGAAACCTCATTCCCGCCATACTGATGGTCAAACGCGCACGCCAGGAACCCGCCAGCGCGTTTTGCGGTGTCTAGCTGCCTGTATGAGACATGAAGCAGGAACCTGGTTTTGGCTCTGTTTAGAATTGATTATTAAAAATTTTAAGGTTTAAGGTGGAAATTTGAGCCATTGGGCGCCATTTGTTGCTGGAGAGCTTCTCTCCAGCTCCCAAGTCCCGCCAGTCTCCAGCTACAAAGTCCTGCCAGTCCCAGAGTCCACTTACAAAATAAACACACAGACTCTTATATTATTTAAACTGCTTGGCCATTAGCTCAGGCCTATCATTGTCTAGCTCTTACTCTTATATTTAGCCCATTTCTATTAATCTATACTTTGCCATGTGGCTCATGGCTTACTGGTACCTTACATCTTGCTTGTTCTGGTGGGGGCTCCAGGCAGTCTCCTGCTCCACCTTCCTGTTCCTTCAATTCTCCTCTCTGTTAGTCCCGCCTATACTTCCTGTCTGGCTACTGGCCAATCAGTGCTTTATTTATTAACATATTTGTCATACAGAACATCCCACAGCAACTATTCCCATAGGCACAGACAGGAAATACTTCTTATCTAAAAAACTCTTTCATCACAGAAGTTATTTTGGTCTGGACAGAAAAAAAGAGTAAAAATTGATGTTCATCTTTTGTTAAACAACAACAACAACAAAAAAAAAAAAACAGGGCAAGAAAATATCCTAAACAGAAATGTCCAAAAGCCATTTTCAACCACATATGAGAAGTCTTACCTAGTAAATGCTGAGAAAATGATTATAAACTTCTTAGGTCATAGAGCAAGCAAGGGGAATGGGTTTTAGGAAGTGATGCTGTTTAACTTTTGCAAATTAGTGAAAATGTCCTTCATATGCCCAACATTTTTCTCAAAATGATTTCTCTGTGTATAAATTATAAACAATGTAAAAAATCAGCTACCAGATGGAAGTGACAGTGTAATAACAGGTATTGTTAGTGTCCACAAGCCTTGAACAGATGCAAAATAGTTTTTGACATCTAATTGACAGATTAAAAGAATAACAACTGGATTTTATATCCATTAGCAAAAATTATAATTGATGGAAGATGACAACCATTGGTTGTATGTTTTGACTTAATTCTTTTTTTCAATTATTGTAAGTAAAGATAAAATCTAAAGCTACCAGAGAGCAAGCAAGGAGGATGATTTGTGTTTCCTCTGGTGTGATTTTATTATCTCAAGTCCTGAGGCTATTTGGTCAAAAAATCAATGTAGAGATTAAAGCCGAGAGACAGGTATAATGTGTGAGGTGGATTTAATTCATCTCAACTGTCAGGGTAAAGGTGGTTTTGACACATGTTTTATAAACTGCTATATATTCTTCTTCTCTTAGCTCCTATCCATTTCTTTTACAAGACATGATATTGCATGCATCCAAATGAGTTTTTTAGGGGTCTCAAATTTACACACACACACCCACCCCTATGAGTTTTTCCAGGACTTCTGCCTGCTTACATTGATTTTCACACAAGAATCAATTATGGGCCACCCAAGAGATTTTAACCAACAATTGTCTAATAATGAGAATATATATATATATATATATATATATATATATATATATAGCGTGTGTCTTGATATATTTTAAATAAAGGATGAAGGTGGCAGAAGCATGAATTATTTGCCATTGAATTTCTTTGCAAAAAATGAAGCTTTTTGCTGTTTGTGTGTACTCTTGGCTTTGAAAGCAGTAAGAAACAGTTACAGATTGAAATTACTGATTTGAACCTAACCACAGAGGCCAATGACAGGATGAAATGTGTGCTTATAGCCAAGGAATACAGTTATTTGTGTTCTCTAATATCTTTCAGATTTTAATTAGTCACAAGAAAATATTTCAGGTCCCAAGGAAAAAATTGTGAGATCCTTTTAATGTTAACTAAATGAGGTATAGACTATTATTATTTAAACTGTACTTGCTAACATAAAAAGAATGAGAATAAAATAAACGACTTCAACTCACTCAGGAAGTTCAGAGACAAGACCGGAAGGAACTGTTCGCTGATGGTTGATGGGCCTGCTGTAGTCCTTGTCCGGTCGTCTTTGATGAGTTTCTTTGATTGAACCAAGTTTCATAGGAGGCAGCATTGATAACTAGAGCTGAGGAGTCATGGCAAAATAGGTCATGGAGGGAAAATTTATACCTGATAGTGGGGAAATGTATGTAGAAGATTATAATCAGATGACTAAATTGGCCCAGACAGTCTGGGCCATGACTTAGTATAGAGCGAGGCAGGTTAAATGAAATGGCACATTGATATGATTATGGATCTTCTGTCATAATCAAGGAAAGCCACTACTGGCTTTCAAGCAAAGATGGTGGAATAGAATTCTGGAAAAAGTAGGGTGTTCATAATTTTCAGTGTATAAGTCTTTCAACTCTGCTTACATTTATTCCCATCTTCATTTCTTCCTTTTTTCTTATGAATGAGATTAGTTTCTTAATTTTTTTGTATAGAGAAACATGGATGATCTTCTTATACTGATTTTATACATTGCAACTTAAAATACATTAATTAATTCCAACAGTTGAGGGATATTTGTGTGTGTGGTTAAGCACAGTCCTTAGGGTTTTATGTATGTGTGATAATGTCATATGCAAACATCTGTTTTTTCCTTTTTTAACTGTATCTCTCACATCTACTTTCTATGGTGAGGGCTTCTAGGATTATCTTGATTGCAGTGGTGAGAGTGGCATACTTGTTTTGTTCTTGAAGGAAAAGTTTTCAGTTCTTCACTGTTGAGTGTGTTGTTATCTATGGCTTTTCATATATAGCCTTTATTACTGAGAGTTTCATATATGGCCATTATTGCTGAGAGGTTTTTGTAAAGCATGATAAGATGCTAACTTGCATCAAATACCTTTTCTACTTCTATTGATATGTTCATGTGGTCTTTTATATATACATTTTATGATAATGTGGTATATTGATTGACTTCATGCATTGACATATTCTTGTATCCCATTTGATTGTGGTATACAATTTTTTTATGTTCTATATTAATTATATAATTAAATTTGCTGGTCTTTTACTGAAATTTTTCATCTATCTCCATCTACATTAGAGACATTGGCCTGTAATTGTCTTTGTGGCTTGCTTGTTTTGGTATCAGAGCAACGCTTTTCTCATGAGTTTGGAAGTATCCCTCACATATTCAGAGAGGTGAAGAAGGGTTGGTATTAATCCTACCTTGGATGTTTCATTTAATTTTTCTGTGAAACCATCTTCTGGGATTAGTGATGGGTCCCATGTTCCAAACAGACACTAATGTGGTCTAGACATGAAGAGAGGGATACAGCACAGAATCTCAGTTTCTGACTGTGGCCCCCTTGGCGTAGCCCCACACTCTATTCTACTTTCTCTTTCCCTGGACACCATCTTTCACCGTTTACTTTCATTCCCATAGAGTCTAGTCAGCTCTCCCTGTCTCTATGCTGTGTCTACGTTAGCCCAAATTCCTTTCATGTCTTTGAACCTTGTACATTTACTGTCTTAAACTTTCATAACTTAAAACAACTGAAATTAAGTGATGCAGTAACTGCATTTGTTTGTGTGGTCCAGATTCTTAACACATAATCTTGTCATCTTTGGTTGTAGTTTTCATTAAAATAGAAAGAAATCAACTCCACTGGAAGTTTGTGAGTATATTAAGTATATATATTTACTTATCTAATTCTTTCTTTCTAAAATAATGTTTGCTACAAATAAATGATATTTTTATTAATAATTATTGAATACACATATTTAGCAAAAGAAGGAAAATTAAAAAGTTTTAAATGTATTCACTTTATGAAATACATATAAAATAAACTTATTTTAGGATAGTAGAAATATGAAAAATTATTTTTTACACTATGGTGTATACATATCACATTTATAATAAATGCTTTGTAGTTAGAAAATTATTACATTTATTTAGGTATTATTTCATCTATATTGAAAGTTATGAAAGTATCCTTTTAGGATATGCTCAGGAACATTTATTGAGCTTGACATTTACTATATTAGCATTTACATCTTAGAGGGGATAATGTCCACATGAGTTTTACATTTTCTTCATAGCTTATTTAAAGACTCCTTTCATATGTTATATTCCACATTGGAGGTTTAGAAATTACTGATCAAAGAAATGGAACTTTTGAAAACCAAGTGCAATTTTGCAGAAGAAATTTTCATGAACTTTTGTTTGTGTGTGTCAGAAAGATCAATTTCCTTTTCATTATTTTTCCTTTTAAAACATAAATATTGTACAATTTTGTCTTCTTTGTCAAAAATCAAGTGCTCATAGGTGTGTGGATTAATGTCAGAGTCTTCAGTTTGATTCCATTAATCCACATGTCTGTTTTTATGCCAATTCTAAACTGTTTTTATTACTATAGCTCTATAGTAGAGCTTGAAGTCAGGGATGGTGATGCCTCTGGAGGTTCTTTTATTGTATAGGATTGTTTTGGCTATCCTGGGTTTTTTATTTTTCCATATGAAGTTGAGTATTGTTCTTTCAAGGTCTGTGAAGAATTATGTTGGTATTTTGATGGGGATTGCATTGAATCTGTAGATTGCTTTTGGTAAGATTGCCATTTTTACTATGTTGATCCTACACTATCCAAGAGCATGGGAGATCTGTCCATTTTCTGATATCTTCTTCAATTTCTTTCTTCAAAGCCTTAAAGCTCTTGTCATATAGGTCTTTCACTTATTTGGCTAGAGTTACCCCAGGATATTTTATTTGTGGCTATTGTAATGGGTGATGTTTCTCTGATTTCTTTCTCAGCCCACTTATCATTTGTATGTATATAGGAGGGCTAATGATTTTTCTGAGTTCATCATGTATCTTACCACATTACTGAAGGTGTTTATCAGCTGTAGGAGTTCCCTGGTAGAATTTTTGGAGTCACATGTATACTATCATATCGTCTGCAAATAATGAAAATTTGACTTCTTCCTTTCCAATTTGTATCTCTTTGATCTCCTTTTGTTGTCTTTTTGCTCTAGCTAGAACTTCAAGTACTATATTCAATAGATATGGGGAGAGTGGACAGCCTTGTCTTCCTGATTTTAGTACAATCACTTGGAGTTTCTCTCCTTTTAATTTGATGGTGGCTGTTGGTTTGCTGTAAATTGACTTTATTATGTTTAGGTATGTTCCTCGTATCCATGATCTCTCCAAGTCTTTTATCATGAAGTGTGCTGGATTTTGTCAAAGGCTTTTTCAGCATCTAATAAGATAATCATGTGGATTTTTTTCTTTCAGTTTGTTTATCTGGTGGATTACATTGACACATTTTCATATGAACCATCCTTGCATCTCTGGGATGAGGCCTATTTGATCATGGTGGATGATTTTTTTTTTTTTATGGATTCCATTTGCCAGTATTTTATCAAGATTTTGCATCAATGTTCATGAGGGAGATTTGTCTGTAATTTCCTTTCTTTGTTGTGTCTTTGTGTGGTTTGGGTATCAGGGTGACTGTAGCCTCATGAAAAGTTTGGCAATGTTCCTTCTGTTTCTGTTTTATGGAACAATTTGAGGAGTATTGGTAATAGTTCTTCTTTGAAATTCTGGTAGAATTCTGCATTGAAACCGTCTGACCCTGGACTTTTTGTTTGGAAGACTTTTAATGACTGCTTCTGTTTCTTTGGGGGTTATAGGTCTATTTAAGTTGTTTATGTGGTTTTGATTTAATTTGGTATTTAATTTAATTTAATTTATATGGTACCTATCCATAAAATTGCCCATTTCTTTTTCATTTTCCAACTTTGTGGAGTACAGGTTTTTGAAGTATGACCTGATGATTCTCTGTATTTCTTTAGTGTTTGTTGTTATGTCCCCCTTTTCATTTCTTATACTGTTAATTCAGATATTCTCTCTCCGCTGTTTGGATAAGAGTTTGTCTATCTTGTTGATTTTCTCAAAGCACCAACTCTCTGTTTCATTGATACTTTGTATTGTTCTCTTTGTTTCTATTTAATTGATTTCAGCCCTGAGTTTATTTCCTGGTGTCTGTTTCTCCTGGGTGAGTTTGCTTCTTTTTGTTCTAGAGCTTTCAGTTGTGCTGTTAACTCACTAGTGTGAGAATTCTCCAACTTCTTTATGTACGCACTTAGTGCTGTGAACTTTCCTCTTAGCACTGCTTTCATAGTGTCCCATCAGTTTGGGCATGTTGTGCCTTCATTTTCATTGAATTGTAGGCAGTCTTTAATTTTTTTCTTTATTTCTTCCTTGACTCAGTGGTGATTCAGTTGAGAGTTGTTCAGTTTCCATGAGATTGTAGGCTTTCTGGAATTTTTATTGTTGTTGAATTCTAACTTTAAGCCATGGTGAACTGATAAGATACAGGCGATTATTCCAATTTTTTGTATCTCTTGAGATTTGTTTTGTGACTGATCCCACATCTGATACAGGGCTGATATCTGAAATATATAAAGAACTTAAGAAACTAGACATCAACAAGCCAAATAACACAATTAAAAAATAGGGTACAGATATGAACAGAATTTTCAATAGAGGAATCTCAAATGGCTGAGAAACACTTAATGACATGTTCAAAATCCTTAGTCATCAGGAAAATAATGTCAAAACGACTCTGAGATTCCATCTTAGACTTGTCAGAATGACTAAGATGAAAAACACAACTTGACAGTTCATGTTGTTTGAGGATGTGGAACAAGGGGAACACTCCTCCATTGCTGGAGTACAAACTTGTACAGCCACTTTGGAAATCAATATGGAAGTCAATTATCAAAAAACTTTGAATTGATCTACTGCAAGACCCAGATATACTACTTTGGGGCATATACTACTTTTGGGCATGTACCCAAAGGATGGGCACTCATACCACAAGGACACTTGCTCAACTATGTTCATAGCAGCTTTATTCATAATAGCCAGGAACTGGAAACAACCTAGATGTCCCTCATATGAGGAATGGATAAAGAAAATGTGGTACTTTTACACAATGGAGTATACTCAGCTGTTAAAAACAATGACCTCATGAAATTTTCAGGTAAATGGATGGGACTAGAAAAAATGATTCTGTGTAAGGTAATGTAGACTACAAAGACAAACATAATTGGTGCCTTAGTCCAATTGTCATCAGTGAGGCTTCATCCAGCTACTGATGGAAATGATGCAGACCCACAGCAAAACATTAGGTGGAGCTTGAGGAATCCTGCAGAGGAGGGAGAGAAAGGATTGTAGGAGCCAGTGGAGTCAAGGATACCACAAGAAAACTCACAGAATCAATTAACCTGGCTTCATAGGAATTCACAGAGACTGAACAGACAACCAAAAAACCTTCATGGGACTGACCTGGGCCCTTTTCATATATATTACAGTTGTGTAGCATGGTCCTCTTGTGGGACTCCTAACAGTAGCTGGCTTTTAGGACCCTGCTCCTCGTACTGGATCGCCTTGCCCAGCCTTAATACATGGGAAGGTGCTTAGTCTTAATGCAACTTGATATGCCATGTTTTTTGATATCCATGGGAGAGCTGCCCTTTCCTAAACAGAAAGTTAGGAGTGGATTGGGGTAGGAACAGAGGGAGGAATGGGAGGAGGGAATGGGAGGAGAGGAGGGAGGAAAAACTGTGGCTGGGATGTAAAATAAATAAATTAAAAAACAAAACAAAAAACCACAGAGCCTAATGTCTAGTCTGTAGGATTAGAGAATGAAGAGTATGAAGTTAGATCACAGGGGAGTATTTTCAGGGAACCAAAATGCCACAGTACGTACTCTCTCCACAAAAATGCTACTTATGTGTTTCATTAGCAAGACCCATGGCTGGCAGATAACAAGAGTAGAATGCTAACAATTGTTAAAATCCCTCATCCATGCTTGGCAAAGCTTCTTAACTTTGACTCCTGTGCTCTTGATAGTATGGAAGTATGATAGTATGGAAGATTGTGTGTGTGTGTGTGTGTGTGTGTGTGTGTGTGTGTGTGTCCATGTTCATATATGCACATATATGCATATGTGTGCCTGTCTAATTCAGGTTCTTATGCTTGCAAGACAAATACTTTGCAAAGCATTCCAACTCCAAAGAGAGATTTATCAACTTTTATGAGTTGATTTGTATTCTAAGAGTTCTAGGTCATTAATAATTGCTTTGTGCTTTAGATTTTTATTCTTTTACAACCTTCTTTCTTACTTTCATGGGTTTGAACTATATGTTCTAAGCTGGTCTGTAGAGACCAGTCTGTTTCCATGACACAGTTTGACAAGTTTCAGCACTGGAATATTTTACATACACGGAAAATAAAATGTTCATGACATTTCTTTTATATGCTAGAATCACTCCACTAAAATCCCCAAGTCCTGCTGATTTCACTCAAAAGTTAAAATATTTTCCTCTGAAGCAGATCAGATATAATTGCCACCTCAATTTAATATCAATTTAAAAATTCTGAACGACAGCTGGTTACCCAGATGTAACACACAGTTACCAACATCACAAGTGAGTTGAATACTCAGTCACTGCCTATTATGTCATGGTTTCTTCACCTCACAGTTGCCTCTGCCCACATCAAAGATTTTTTTCCTTTTAGTGAGATAATGCGTTTGAAAGCACAAGTAGTCAGATAGTTTCTTTTGAAAGTTCCATGTAGAGATACATACATTTTCCCCAAAGTACAAAGTAAGGGGACGTTTGCTTGCAGTCATTTTATACATTCCATGTCTTAATATTGGATTGAATAATATTGTCATGTTAATATCACACACAAAAGAAATCTGAGAAACAGGAGAAAGCAGTTGCTCTTAGAAACTAATATTGCTTTTTGATAAATCTTTGCCCCCAGAGTGAGTTTCAACTTTTTAAAACACTTTTATTACTTTATTTATTTACTCTGTGTGTGTGTGAGTGAGTGAGTGTGTGTGTGTGTGGGGGGGTATGGAAATCAGAGATCAACTGGCAGAAAACAATTCTCTTTTTACCATATGGGCTTCAGGGATTGGAACTCTGGTTATCAAGCTTGGTGACAAGTACCTTTGCTCACTGAGCCATGTTGTCACCCTCAGTTTTTATTAAAAAATTAAACCTTTCTTGTTCCTTGGAATTTAGACAGGTAAAATTCAGATTCAGATCTCTGTACTTAGTTATCCCCCTTAAGATCCATGCATGGCCTCGTGGACTGTAAAAAAAAAATACCCTCTAAACACCTTGACTCTATAGTAACCATTTTTACTGCTTTTGGTCCTACATACAAATTTCATCCTAAAACCCCCAGGAATTATTAATAGCATGTGGATATTCCATAGAGTCATACTAGAAATTATATATAGATTAATAGGTAAAGTCTTTTCCAAACACATATACACAATTGCCATTTTAAGAAATTAACTTTGTATAAGATTGACAGTATTTGATTCTTAATGGACCCGAATTCCAATCCCTGAAACCCACATGGTAAAAAGAGAATTGTTTTCTGCCAGTTGGTCTCTGGCTTCTATACAACACACACACACACACACACACACACACACACACACACACACACGCACACACGCACACACGCACACACGCA
>CABHPQ010153571.1:0-19291 GCA_902168405.1 Peromyscus aztecus | reverse complement strand
TTTTTTTTTTTTTTTTTTTTTTTTTTTTTTTTTTTCCTGGAATGGGCTCATCGATTCGCTCAGGTTCCACAAGGCACTGTTCACTCAGTTTTTAGTTTGTCTTTGGATATTTTAAGAGATTTGGATCGAATGTACTTCAGTGGTGGAGATGTATGAGGCCCCGAATTCAGGTTCAACTCCCAGCATGTGTATCTATATGCATATTAGATATGATATCCTATGCACTGAGAAATCCATACGCAGGCGGAAAAAACTCAATGAGAATTAAAAACAACAACAACAAGTTGTCCAGTAAGAGTTTGTCCGGTGGTCAAAACCTTTTGCCTAGCTCGTGTAAGGCCCTGGGTTCCATATGTAACACCACAAAACAGAAAAGAAAAAAAAAACAAAAAAACAAAAAAAAACCAGATGGCTAATGCATCGTGCTAACAGTTTTTACTTGTAAATGGAAGTTGAAAATGAAACCTGCATAGCTCTGTCTCCTGAGTTGAGTTTGGCAAATTCTGTGTTTCCCTGGTGATACATGTTTTTCTCTTCCTCCTTTCTTTCTTTCTTGATGACTTGTACATCAGCATTCTGATGATATCTATACAGCCCTGCCGATTTCCAGGAGAATCAGTTATCAGATGGTGTTGACAGTCTGTTGTAAATCTCATAAAAGAAGAGTTGGAACTCATTTTGCAGCTCTGCCAGACATTTTCTAAGAAAGCATTTAGAACCCAGAGAGCATTCCAAAGCAGATCCAAGCGACGTTAGGCACAGGTCAAGCGCTGGCTTCAGAAGCGCTTGGTGCTGCTTTCCCATCTACCCACCAAACAAATACCGTGTCTATATTTGGGGGGAAGAAGGTTGGGTGAGTAATGTTCTCTTAGGAAATTTTATGGAGTTTTGTACGTCTTACTAGGTTTTAGTAACTATCCCCCATTGTGACCCATTTAATTCAGCTCTTTACTACCATTTAAAAAATCTGTTAAGCAGATGTGGGGCTGTGGAAGGTGGGAAGGAAGGTGATCGAGGGCCAGAAAGATTGAGGGCGGTGGTCAGGTGGTCACAACACCGTCTGTAGGCGACAAAATATCGTGTGTATGCACCAATACAAGCAGTACTGATATTTTTATGTGTCAAATTAACTAAAACAAAACAAAATCAAATAAGGTCCATGTTTCTGAAGGAAACATGATGGATACATTTTAATCTTTTCATGAACTCTGTGTGTGTGTGTGTGTGTGTGTGTGTGTGTGTGTGTGTACATTTGCGGAGGTCAGAGGACACCTTTCCTGAGTTGGTGCTCTCCTATCATCGGGTGCTGGGGATGAACTCAGGTCATCAGGCTTGGCAGCAGGCACCTTTAGCACCTGCACCGTCTTGCAGGCCTGGGTGATTTGTGACGCCTGTTTCTCTTGCAGAATGAGGAGAATGGGGATTCTCTCATAGTTTAAAGGATTTGCTAGTAGATAACTGGGGCAGAATCTGGAAGGTGTATTTTAGGCTCTCCTACGTAGGAGTCCCTACAACTGGGGACAGGGGACACAAGTGTTCCCCTGCTTAGCTGAATTACTTTCCTGGGATAGTAGGGGGTTATTTTTCAAGCGTGACTTCTCATCTTTCCTTGCTTTTGAGGGGTTGGGAATTGAATCCAGAGCCCCAGGCTCTGTCCCTAGAACAGAAACACCTCCCCACCCCCCGCGCTGCTTTTTTCTGTTTTCAAAAGCTCCATGATGTCTCTGGAATATCAGCGCAAGTTGTTTTTATGCTAACATTTTCATTTGTCAGAGACTCTGGGCCCTAAAAGGAAGGGAGATAAGAGGGAGTAGCCCTGCTTCCCATCCTTTCTGTGGCTAGCTGATCCTGTTTGCAGAGAGCCAGCAAGATCCATGTCCACTGTCCTGGCCACTGTGACCTAAGTGTGGGATCCAGGGTATCCCTTGCGTCAGGAACTGGTGGCACACCAGACAGACAGCAGATCTGTGGTCCCCAGTTGCCCTTGGAACTCAGGCTCTTACCTGGCAGAATTCGAGAAACTTCTGGGACATTTTCCCTTCCGGGCAGGAGAATCCCTCACAGCAACATTCTGGATGATGTTGGAGCCCATGGTCCACTCATCTAGCAAGTGTGGGGCCACATTTTGGTACCATAACTTAGAGATTCCATCCGAAAGGCCTTCACCCCCTCTTGGGGAGAGTGTGGGTGTTCTTTATGAATAGTTTCCATCTGGGCACAGAGCTCCAAGAGCCTGGTCCAATTTCTGCCCACATGCAGCACATACTATGAAAGGCCATTTTCCTTTTTGAAGCAGATCCAAAACAATACGCACAATGAAGCACAGGCTGTCGCCTGTGGGGAAAGCAGCTTGTCCCAGGAATCTCAGTGGAACAAAGTGGTAGGCTGGTCAGGACAGATCTGACAGGAAACGAACCCTTCCCCAGTTAAAGCTCAAGTGGCTGTGACAGCGAGGTGTCCCAGGGATTCAGGCTACCTGTGGGTGAACATAGCCTTACTCTTTCCACTCCGAGGCCCTGGTGGCCAGGTGGGTAGAAGGCCCAGCATGAAGTGCTGAGCTGTGCCTCAGTTTACTTTGATATGTGTGTCTGACTGAAATCCTAAAGCGGGGAATTCATGATACAGTCTCAGTAGAGAACATTCAAGAATGACCCTGAAAAGAGAAATTGCAAAGACAGGAAATTTTAAAATAAAGATGTTGGTGAATGAGAAAAGGTTCTGTATCACTCCAATTAGTCACTGAAATGTACTAGAAGCAGCTGGCTGTGTAAGGCTGGGGACCATAGTCCTCTGCCTATCTCGGTGGCTACTTCGAACTGTGAATGCAGGTCAGTTCCCAGTACACACGATCGCCTTGTCTGCCAGAGCTGGATGGCACACACACGAGGATTTTCTCCTTTCTTGCAGTGTTATAGAATGGAACCCCAGACCTAGACAAACACTGGGCTCCAGAACTTCCCAGCCATACATGGGAAACTTTTTTAAAGCTGTTAACTAAAGAAATTTGAAGTCAACTGTATGTGCATTAACAAAACCATTAGCTTCCTGGGATAGCAGAGTGAGAACTGCCCATTGTGAACTCCAGGCTGCTGCTAGGTTTCTTTAGGCAAAAACTGTCAAAATGCAAACGGCAGCTCTGAGTAGAGGCATGATGTTTTTGCCCCTGGAAAACACTGCTTTGCTGCGTGTTGGTTGTTGATTACAAAGTAGGCCGATGGAATTTGGAGACTGATTGCAACTTGAGACACAAGATCCCATCTAGAGCCTTCCAGAAAGTCCCCCGTGAACAAGGGAGCGAGGGCTGCGAAGAGAAAGAAACCAGTGTTAGTGGGGGAAGGAGAGGTGTGAACGGCCTAAGTAATGTGGTGAGAGAGAGAGATAAAGCTGCCTAAGGCTCCTGCAGCCAGAAGAAAGCCTTGCTTACTCCCAACACCGGGCATTGGGTTTCACAGAAAGCCCTTTATCTCCCTGGGGTCTGATGTTATCACGGCTTGAAAATGGTAAATCGTTTATATAACATTTGCTGCTTCACAAAATGAAGGTGCAATGAATTCACCGAATGTGAGAGGGGATCAGGCCCAGGCTGCAGGACTATGGGCTTCTCCTGTCATTTGCAGGAATACTGTCTGTTGGGCAGCAGAAAAGGGGGTTGGGGCTGTGGTAGGAGAGGGGGAAGCCTGGGGAGGCTGATTACCTAGGCTGTTCTTCTGGTTTTTCTGGGTTAGTGGTGTGTGTGTGTGTGTGTGTGTGTGTGTGTGTGTGTGTGTGTCCATGAGCTTGCAGCAGACGTGACTCTGGCTTCCTCAGGAGGAGAATTTTAATAAGACCCTGTCCCTTGGCAAGCTGATTGTTGGAGTTCTGCTGTGATGTTATAGGAAAGAGCCAGGGTTCTTACAGATGTCAATCTTAAATCAAAGACTTATTCTGAGACTAGGAGAGGGGTGAAGAATCAAGAGGTTTGTCGTGTTCATTGTCGGCCAAAACGACTTCTGCAGCCCTTTAGCATTTCCGGGGGGGAGGGGGGGGGGGGGGGGGGGGGGGGGGGGGGACGTTCAAAGAATCCATTGCAGCTCATTTTTGACACACAGAATGCTGCCAGCACCATTTGGTTAGGGTTCTATGTTCCATGCTGTACCCGCAGTTGCTGGAAATGTTGTCATGAGGAGGTTTTCTGCACTGTGTGTCTGCTTATGGCTCAAAATAAACTATAATCGGACCTCAGTTTGGAAGACAGGAACCAGTGATTTTATGTATGCTCCAACGGAAGTTATTTCTCACCTTTCCATCTCTCTTTTTGTTTCTTTCCCCAGGAATCCAGGCGGTGGGTGCTTTTTCCACTAACCTTCTACAGGGCCTGGGGGTGGAGCTCTGGCGTCATCTAGTGGCAAGAAAGGAGCGGTGCATGTGGAAGCATCGGAAAAGTCCAAGATGTCTCTCATACCTGGAGTTGGCTGCGCAAAAAGAACTTTGTGCTGCCTGGCTGTTTGCAAGCCAAGTTTTCCCACTGGATCTAAGGTGGCAACATACTTCCTGGGCTTAAGGTTGGATCCTCAGAGAGAGTCTAGCCATCAGGATAACCGAACACCATGGTATCCAATTGAGGTCTACTTTAGTGACTTGTTACTCCAAGGTGGGCAAAACCAGTTCCAAATGAATCCCCATGCCCTATAGACCAGTCTGTCGGAGGTGTGAGTCTCTATGAAATTCCTTTTTCTGAACTTCTCTTTCCACAAGAGGCACCAGAGACTTGGAGGGTCGCAAAGCTGAGCATGCTGTCCCAGGGCCTTTGGACTGGTGTCCCCTTGTAGTTCCCACCAGGCCACAGCATTTCCCACACTAATATCTGGCCCCTTACCACAGCAAGCTGTCCCTTTGGTAAGCTTCGGCGTGTGGAAGGAGATGGAATGTGGGTGGGCAGAGCTTGTCCCTGTGCTCTGAAAAAAACAAACAAACAAACAAACAAACAACAACAACAACAACAACAAAAAACCACAGGCTGGTTCAGGCCAGGAGTGGGAAAGAGGTCCAAAGAGCAGCCTCAGGTAGATGAGTCTCAGGGGAGGCCGTGTTAGTGTTCTCTAAAGCCACCCTTGCCCAGGCACCTGTGGGTACACGGACCCCAAGGCTCAGACCTTTCCAGGAGGTCTTCCCAGGGAGGAATCTGTGTGAGGAGAAGGGCATTTTCGTTTCACACAGATGCCTGGACAGAGAGGGTGGGGGCAGAGAGTCACTCATCCTGGCCAGGCTGTATCCCAGCCAGGGATGCGTCCGTCAATCTCAGGTCAGCTGGCTGATGTTTTCTGAGCATCCTAGCAGCTATAAATTTACATGTGCCACCAAGAAATCCAGCTAGCAGAGTGACCACTGTTACTCCCATGAAGGCTACGAGTAGCCAGCGTGCTGGTTAGGTTTTCATCAACTTGATACAAGCTAGGGTTATTGGAGGAAAAGGAATTTCATAGAGACTCACACCTCCGACAGACTGGTCTATAGGCAAGCCTGTAGGGTATTTTCTTGATTAATAGTTAACAAGGGAGGAGCCAGTCTGCTGTGGGTGGCACCACTCCCAGGCTGGTGGCCTCTGGGCTGTATAAGAAAGCAGGCTGAGCAAGCCATGGAGACCAAGTCAGCAAGCAGCACTCCGCCATGGCCTCTGCTTGAGTTCTTGCTTCCGGATTTCAGCCTTGACATCCCTCAGTGATGGATCATGACCTGGGAGTTCTGAGATGAAGTAGGTTGCAGCCTTCCCTCTCCTAAGTTGACTTTGGTCAGTGTTTCATCACAGCAACGGGAAAACGGAACTAGGAGAGACACAAAACTGTGGGAAGGGCACGTTCAGCCGCGAGTTCGCCTCCCTGGGGCCTCTTCAGTCTGGGTCCCCAGGAATACTTCCCGAGTATCCCTGGTGTCAGGTGGTGGGTGGCACTCAGCCAGCTGTCTCTCCTTTTGTCCTCAGCATGGCCACAAGGCACACAATAATGGACAGGAAAGAGACTTCTGCTTAGGTGGACAGGCAGAGAGAGGGCAGTGCGACCTTGGGGTGGCTGTCGGTTTGAAAATTGTTTATTGGCTGAGGGGTTAGACAGAGCATGACTAATTTCATCCCTCCTGTGAGAAGACCGACTTCCTCCCTCTCTCTAATCATCCCAGGATCCAGGGCCCCATGCACACAAGGACACTGCTCCACCACTGAGTTGCACCCAGCCCAGAAGACCAGGATTTGGCCGATTTCCAGGGTTCTGGGTTCCAGGGGTTTGCTTTGTTGTCTTGGTGATTGGTTGGGATTTTGTAAAACTCTGAATCTCAGATGAAGACAGGAGCCAGCTAGGTGGGTCTGCAGAACAGCAGATCTGAGGTGGTGGCCTGAAAAATGTGACCAGGGCTGGGGCAGCTCCTCAGCTGGTGGGGGCAGGTATCAGAACAAGGTGCCAATGGCTTCTGCTGCCCAGCTGCCGAGGTTGGGGGGTGCACGTTCCATTAAAGGCCTTTGCGAGCTGCGCTGCGGAATGTGTGTGACAAGTGGGGTGCCCTCTCCCTGGCTTGTGCTCCTCTCAGCCCAACCTGTCTGTTAGGAACCCCAGAAGCCTCAGCCCCCGCAGACGTTCCTCCAGCTTTCACGAGGCACCTTTATGAAAGAGGAGGGAGGGCTGGCTTTCCCTCCGCTTGCGTTTAGAAAGGGAAATTATTGAACCCCTTTCCTGGTGGATCTGGGAACCAGGGCCCGGCACAAGCTGGCGAGCGCTATCCCCGAGCCACAGCACAGCCCTGCTTTGGATCCTGTCATCCATAACGCAACCTGCCCACTCTCGAGTGGCAACTTTCAACGTAAGTATTTTCTTAAGTTTGGGTTTCAGCTCGACAGACATGTAGCTTGCCAGATATATTAGGGCTCGTTTGTCCTCTTAATGGGGAGCGTCTCCAACGAAAAACGTTTGCCTCCCTGCTGGTCTGTTCCAGCCTGAGGGAAGAGAAGCAGCTGTAAGAAAACCTGTCCCTGGGCTAGCCTATGCTTCTGGCAGTTTCTTTTTAGGCAGTTAGGCTTTGTGCTTTTTTTTTTTCTTTTTAAAGATTTTTTTATTTTTATTTTCTGTGTATGAGTGTCTTGTCTATATGTATGCGAGTGCAGCCCATGTGTGCAGGTGCCTGGGGGAAATCAGGTGTCAGATCCCCTGGAGCTGGAGTTATAGTGGTGAGTTATGAACCACCTATGGTGCGGGTGCTGGCGGTCTAACCAGGCTCCCTCTGCAAGAGCACCAAGCCATCTCTCCATCTCTCCCCGCCCCCAGGTATTTTTCAAAGACAGCAAAATAAAAATAACTTTAGAAAGCATGAACACACACACACACACACACACACATCTGCATTCACCCCTAGGAGTCACACAAACGTTGCATGCTGCCCTCTTCCACAGAGGCAAGGACAGGGACATAAAGACTAATGAAGTCAGGGGAGAGGACTCTTCCTTTTCCATTAGCCATGTCCCAGAGATCCGTTCCTGTTGCTAAAAGGCCAGAGGAGGGGTGGACACCTTCCAGCCCCTGCCACAGTCCTCTCCCGACTCCCTTCTCTCCTGAACGGAAGTTGCGTCCAGTGTTGCCCTGCAGCGGGCAGTTAGGACCCACTCCAAGTGCTTACCTGGGACTTCCTTCCACAGGCATCAGGCTCTGGGTTTTTTTTCGTTTGGCACATGTCCACAGACAGGCCTGGCAAGTCCAGTCACCCAGGGCACTGGGCATCTGTGGGTTGGACGTAGCCTTTGCAGGGCTTCCAGAAAACTCACCCAAGGAGCAAGAGCTCCTCCTCACACCCATGAAGTCAGGGAGCCTGGGTTTGTATCTGTTTTCCTCTCGTCCATGGTCTATGTGCACAAGCCGAGCAAACCTCTTGTGAATTACTTCCCTCTTCACAAACACCCAGCCCAGCCTTCAAAATTGCCCTGGGATCTTTTCATCAGTTCAAAGGAAAAATGTGTTATTTCAATCTACTAATGTATCTCTTTAGAGCTGCGGAGCTATCACGTCATGTAATATGCACGCTGCACCTGGGGGTTGGGGGTGGGAACCTTATGCTGTGTGTGTGTGTGTGTGTGTGTGTGTGTGTGTGTGTGTGTGTGTGTGTTACGGATTTTCCAGTGAGTATACTTAATAGCCATGCTGACTTGGCTGTACCCTTCAGTTTTCAGGCTAAGTCTAGACACGGGCTTCTTTTCCTTCCTTTTTAAAGGCTGCGTAAGAACAGTGCTGGAGTGTTTCACTTTTTTCCTGTGTGTATGGGGAGCAGGGAGATGTGCTGAAGGAGATGGATGCATAGAAGTGAACTTTCTTCTTTACCTACCATGGCACCTATAAAATGCCAAGATGGCCAAACCACGGTGACAGGAGGTGTCCTTGACCTCGGTATTTGTCATTAGACAACACCTATGTCTAGGGCAGTGACCCTTTAATACAGTTCCTCATTTTGTGGGGACCCCAACCATAAAATTATTTTGTTGCTACTTCATAACTATAATTTTGCTACTGTTATGAATCATAATGTAAATATCTGATATTCAGGATATCTGATATGCGACCCCTGTGAAAGGGTTGTTTGACCCCCCTCCCCCAAAAGGGTTGAGACCCACAGTTGAGAAATACTGTCTTAGAGAGATCTCTTTGAAGTCAGCCAAAGTCATGCTCAATCAATAGCTGTGGACGGCAGAGCAGAGATAAGCACATGGCATATGAATGTGGTTCTCATTAAAGACCAACCAGGGAGATTTTTCTTTAATTATTTATTCTTAGATAATCTCATGTAGCTCAGGCTGGTCTCAAACTTTCTATGTAGCTGAGGAGGACCTCAAACTCCTGATCCTCCTGCCTCTACACGCTGAGACTATACATATATACATGCTGCCATAGCCAACTTCCAACCAGCAACATTAAAGAAAAGAGTGAAGTTACTGTGTGAAAAACATTCAGTGGGGTTGCTTGGAATTCCGTCTGTGCAGCCCTACCTCCCTCTTCTCGGGGAGGCACATGTTCCAAGACGAGGGTACTGGAAAATGAGGACAAAGTACACCCTGCCCATGCTGTTTCTTTCTGTGTGTGCGTTCTTAATGCAAGT
Source organism: Peromyscus aztecus (assembly GCA_902168405.1). Lineage (NCBI taxonomy): Eukaryota > Metazoa > Chordata > Mammalia > Rodentia > Cricetidae > Peromyscus > Peromyscus aztecus. The sequence goes on along the minus strand of CABHPQ010153571.1, from coordinate 10,189 downwards.
ATTATACATTATAAATTAGCGACAGCAACTGATAATCAGCAGAACAATTATAACCCTGTGCGTCTAATAGAATTTTTTTAAAAAGATTTATTTATCTCCGGGCGGTGGTGGTGCACGCCTTTAATCCCAGCACTCGGGAGGCAGAGCCAGGCAGATCTCATGAGTTCGAGGCCAGCCTGGTCTGCAGAGTGAGATCCAGGGCAGACAGCAAAACTACACAGAGAAACCGTGTCTCGAAAAACTAAAAAAAAAAAAAAAAAAAGTTTCATCACATACAGCGTATGTGATGCAGATGCAGATATGCCTGCATGCCAGAAGAGGGCACCAGATCTCATTATAGATGGTTGTGAGCCACCTTGTGGTTGCTGGGAATTGAACTCAGGATCTCTGGAAGAGCAGGTAGGTAGTGCTCTTAACCCCTGAGCCATCTCTCCAGCTCCTGTAATAGAATTTATAATATAACATAAATACAATATAAAGGCTCATACCTTTAATCCCAGCACTAGTTAGGCAAAGGCAGATGGATCTCTGAGTTGAAGGCCAGCCTGGTCTATGGAGCAAGTTCCAGGTCAGCCAGGGCTACACAGAGAAACCCTGTATTGAAAAACCAAACAAGAAACCAAACAAAAACATTTAAAACTTATAAACTAGGAGCTGGAGAGATGTCTCAATGGTTAAGATCACCGCTTTTCTGGAGGACTCAGGCTTGATTCCCAGCACCCAGATGGTTGCTGTTCACAAGCATCTACCTGCAACTCCAGCTGTGGGATCTGGCACCCTTTTATAGCCTCCTTAGGCATCAGATATGCACAGCCTACACAGGCATACACGCAGACAAAACACCCAAATGCATAAAAACAAATAAAAATAAACCTTGTGAACTATGTATTTCTAGAACTTTCCATTTCATATCATCACTAGTTGGCCATGGGAAACTGGAGCTGGAGAAAGTGCAATCACAAATTGGGGTGTATTTGATTATGCTCCTTAGGAGGTGCTGAGGATGGAGCCAGGGCCTGCCAAGCATGTGCTCCCCCACTGAGCTCTAGTTCAGCCTCCAGCACTGTGTTTCTGACCAGTACATCTTGACTGAATGTGAGTCAGGGAAAGAACTCTCTCAGAGCTCCTCACCAGTGTGAGTGTGACTCTGCCTTCTAAGCTCCCTTCTAAGGAAACTGTCTTTGGCTGTTTCCACTAGGAACCGGACAGAACTGTGGAAGGATGGAGAAGGGAGCAGGCTGGTCACACTTCCAACTGACTGAAGACCCTATTGGAGCAGCACGTTGGCCTTTGTGCTCCACCAGAAATATTTTGCAGATGATGGATGGTGGTTTCTATCCAAAGGCTTTGCAGCGTGCTGTACCTACACTAAAGTATAACTTGCTTGCATCCAATGCAGTGGTTCTCAACCTGTGGGTTGCGACCCTCTTGGGGGTCTAATGACCCTTTCACAAGGGTCACCTAAGACCATCAGAAAACACAGATATTTACATTTTGATTCATAACAGTAGCAAAATTACAGTTATTAAGTAGCAATGAAAACACTTCTATGGTTGGGGGTCACCTCAATATGAGGAATTATATTAAAGGCCTGCAGCATTAGGAAGGTTGGCAGCCATGTGCTGGGCAGGCAAGCAGAGAAAACAGCTTAGTGACCTGGAACTGTACTTGGCTCGGGCTGTGTACTCCTGTGGTAGTGTGCCTGCTATTGCTGTGGTATTAAAGACCATGACCCAAAGCCCCTCAAGTTAGGAAGGGCTTATTTGGCTCATGCTTTCATATCACAGTTCACCTTTGAGGGAACTCAAGGCAGTAACTGGAGCAGAGGCCACAGAGAAACCCTGCTTACTGGATGGCACTCACAGATTGTTCCTTTCTTCTCTCCTTCCCTCCTTCCCTCCTTCCCTCCTTCCCTCCTTCCCTCCCTCCCTCCCTTCCTTCCTTCCTTCCTTCCTTCTTCTCCTTTCCTTCCCTCCTTCCTTCCTTCCCCCCTCCCTCCCTCCTTCCCTCCCTCCCTCCCTTCCTTCCTTCCTTTTTTGTTTATTTTTATTATTATTTTTCAGACAAGGCCTCACTATGTAGGCATGGCTATTCTCGAACTCACCATATAGACTAGGCTGGTCTCGAACCCACAGAGATCCACCTGCCTCTGCCTCCTGAGTGCTGGGATTAAAGGCATTGCTTGTTTCTTACACACCCTAGAACCACCTGCCCAGGGATGGCACTGCCCACAGTGGCTTGGCCCCTCCCACACCAATCATTCATCAAGACAATGCCCTACAGACTTGCCTGCCGGCCGTATGATGGAGGCCTTTTTCTCCACTGACAGCCTCCTCTCAGCTTCTAGTTTGGGTCAGGTTGGCAAACAGTTAACCAGGACAACACTTCTGAAAGTACACTGGTGACCCAGGACCCCATCTGCACTGGGCTGCGCATACATTCCTCTCAGAACAATGGAATAAACCTCTCCTCCTCCAAACCACTGTCACAAACTCCCTTTTCATAGATGTTTCTATTCAAACACATTTCAGAACATTTCCGGGTATGGAAGGCAGGAGGCCAGTTTGGCTTAGACTGGCTTTGGGTGCATGTACAATAAGACACACTCTGTCCTCTGAGTGACCCTTTGGGGGAATCCCCTGTTTCACCACCTTCTTCCTAATTGGACATGGATATAATTAAAATCAGATGCATCATGGGAAGTGTTGATTGTTTTCTTACTCTTTGTCTCTTTGGGGGGACTGCCACCCAGCTCCCAAATAAATCACACACAGAGGCTTATTCTTAATTATAAATGCACAGCCTTGGCTTGGCTTGTTTCTAGCCAGCTTTCCTTAACTTTAAATTATTGTATCTACCTTTTGCCTCTGGGCTTTTCCTTCTCTATTCCTGTATATCTTTTTTTATTTCTTACTCCATGGCTTGCTATGTAGCTGGGTGGCTGGCCCCTGGGTTCTCCTCCTTCTCTAGCTACTTCTTTTTTCTCCCAGATTTCTCCTTCTATATATTCTCTCTGACTGCCAGCCCCACCTGTCCTTTTTCCTGCCTCACTATTGGCCGTTCAGTTCTTTATTAGACCATCAGGTGTTTTTCACAGGCACAGTAACACAGCTTCACAGAGTTAAACAAATGCAACATAAACAAAAGTAACACACCTTAAAATAATATTCCCCAACAGGCAAGAAACATGTGCAACGAGCAAAAGACCTACATTATCCAAACCTATTGATCAAAATAAGACAACCACCCACACTACGCCCTGTAGTAACCAAACTCCTCTCTCTTAACACCATAAAAAGAAGCCCAAACACAAATTGGGGCCGTTGAGCACTCTCATCCCTGGGGGCTGCTATCAGTCATGATTGCCTATTTCTTTCTGATATGTGCTATTATTTACCTTTGGAATAAAGTGTTGTTTTGTTTTCTATTTTGCACTATTTGTACTCTTATTTCACTTAAATAAGATGTCAAGAACCTGGACACTCTCAATCCAGCCCTTAATCACCAGGTACAAACTGAAACCCCGAAGTAGCAAATATAGGCCCCTTCTCAATCCAGGGTCTCACTTTCCACTGTTTCAGTATTCCTTAGACAGCCATACCCTGAAAAAGTTAGTGGAAATTTCCAGACAGAAGCATTTCACAAGGTTTTAATAACATCTGTTACAATATATTCTTGTAATCGGTCTGTTGTGTTATTGGCCTTGTTTCTTACTACATCTAATTTGCATGTTGAGCTTTCTAAGTCATACCACATGTGCACAATTTGGCACTGGCTACACTTTCAGGTGTCTGGGAGGATTTGGGGTGCATCCCTGGGGATTCAGGGTACCTTCTCACAGAACAGTTGTTCCTAGGGGAGGTACAGTGTTAGGCTCCTTCAAGCACTTGCTCAGATTTTCATCAACTGATTCGAATGTAAGCTTGTCCTATAGGGCTTCATTTGAAGATCTCTTCTTTGTTTGCTGTTTGCTCACAGACATGGAACTCATAGCTGCAAGCTTTGTAAGTCATGCCTGGGTGTAGCTGGAGTTTTCTCCAGTCCTACCTGGCCCACGGTCAGGACAAAGCTCTCTCACCTGCCAATCCCACAGCTGCTCAGACTCAACCGAGTAAACACACAGAGACTTATATTGCTTACAAACTGTATGGCCGTGGCAGGCTTCTTGCTATCTAATTCTTCTGTCTTAAATTAACCCATTTCTATTAATCTGTAAGTTGCCAAATGGCTCGTGGCCTTCCGGTACCTTACATCTTGCTTGTCATGGTGGCGGCTGACAGCGTCTCTCTCCTTAAGCCTTCAACTTCCCAGAATTCTCTTCTCTCCTTGTTCCTCCTATACTTCCTGCCTGGTTACTGGCCAATCAGTGTTTTATTTATTAACCAATCAGAGCAACACATTTAACATACAGAACAGCCCACAGCACCTGGGTGACATCCATCTTCTTTTGTCATAGAACACAAGGCTTTGCTGATGCTAATACCACTGAGTTGTTCTGGTTCTCTTGGTATAGTTTCTACAACACACCAGTCTTCCCAAGGGCTCCTGCTGCTTCGTGTGCTCGCACACATCAGACAAGCTCCAGTAGTACAGGTGGGGGCTGTTGAAAGTGATGGAGGCCCGACCAGAAGTGTAGAAGGTGAAAATAGCACCCAGGGCAGAAGCAGCCAGGACTTCTGTTTGTCTGAAAGCTGAAACATGAGGGCAGGGTGTGGCCGGTTCAGTTGGGGTCACACTCTGACAACTTTAACTGTCCCATCATATGTCCATAACCAACTGTGAAAACAGAATAAACTCCAATCTCAGGAAAGAAAAAAAATTTGGTGAATAAAAGATTTGTAAACAAAACCCATGAGTAATGAAAACTGACAATATATTGGTAATGCCAACATGCATTTTGAAGGTTGGTTGATTGTGGATAATGGGTATCATTTTCATTAATATTTAATTTCATATCTTATCCAGTATAAAAAATTTCTAAAAATTCACTGCATTTCCATAGGTTTTCCTATAAAGATGCATTTTGGAAATAGCTCTTGTCCCATCTCACCCTTGAATAGTGATGCCTCTCCCTGACTTAGCTTCCCACACACATGATCAAAACCTCCTGCAGGTCTGGGCATGACTGGTCCTAGTTTTAAGCCTCATTAACTTGTCACAATGACAGGGTTTAGGGATGTCCTCAGGATGAGGATTTCATCATTAATGAACTATGAAGGTGAGTGCCTCCATCAGGGGTAAGTAGTTACAAGGGTTTCTGTCCTAGAATATGTTGGTAAGAAAAGGTCTCTTTCAGGTATTTTTATATTAATATATTTTTATATTAAGAAACATTTACTGAAGATTTTTAAATTGGGGCTATAAAGCTCCTATTCTATGGACCATCGTCTAGAGTGACTTCTGTGAAGTCCCAGAGAGCAGAGTTACGTCAATCTTTTGCCAGTGGTACAGGCTTGAGCGGGAAATACTTAGGAAAAGCTCACTTGGTCTCACATAGAAGGGATGACTTCAGGTGGTGGGGACCGGCAGGGTACAGTGTGCACAGTGGTTATTAGTGAGCTTTCTGTCCCCGTAGCAGTTAGTTACCTAAGATGATGGACACCTAAAGCGATGTTATTGGAGGTTCCAGTCCGCCACTGGTTGCCCTGTTACTTCGGGAACTGTGGTGAGGCAGAGTGTGATGGAGCGAAGCCGTTCACCCCATAGCTGAGAACAGAAGGGGGTCTGGGGATCAGGGCTAGGCTCCCAATATCCCCATTGAGAGTAAGCCGGTTCACAGTGCGGTTCTGAGGACCACGTGGGCCTTTGAGGTCATTTGAGACCCAACACAAGGGCTGTCTGTGCTGAGACACTGCCTGTGCGGTGTGGGCTGGGGCGTGGCTCCCACAGAGAGATGCACAGGGCCGGGCTGGGTGACAGGTCTCTGGAAATTGGAAACTTCTCTCCTCTCCTCTGGAGCAACCCGCACTGAGCCTCCCTCTGTTCTGCCAGGGAACGGCTTCCTGGTTCTGAGGTTCTGCTGTCTCACAGGCGATTTCACAAGAGGCTCATCAACAACCACCACTGAGCAGAGGCTGTGCTTGGCCGGGGTCGTGCCAAGATTGGCCGGGGTCACGCCAAGAGCAGGGCTGCTGAGCTGCCACGATGAGGGACTCACAGTGACTTCCTTTGATCTTGTTTTTCATGGCATCGATAATCATCTCAACCTCAGTTACCAAAAGCAAATATTTGGAGAGGTGCCTTGGCCGAAATTCACCTGTCTTTGAACTCCATTTAGCCAAAGTGGGAAGGGTACCAGTTTTGTAGCTTCTGGCCTAGCTCTCCTCTCTCCTTTTACCTTCCCAAGTAGACAGCAAAACATTCGAAAGGAGCAGATGATAATATGGATTTTGGGTTTTTTGTTTTGTTTTGTTTTGTTTTGTTTTTTTGGTTTTTCGAGATAGGGTTTCTCTGTGTAGTTTTGTAGTTTTGCACCTTTCTTGGAACTCACTTTGTAGTCCAGGCTGGCCTTGAACTCACAGAGATCCACCTGGCTCTGCCTCCCGAGTGCTGGGATTAAAGACATGCGTCACCACAGCCCGGCAGATGATAATATGTTTAAGAGCTGCCCTAAAGCGGGCTTTTTTGAGGGGAGGGAGTCCCCATTTAAAACACAAATATTTTAATTAATTATTTGAGAATTTCATACAATGTATTTTAATCATATTCACCCCAGCTCCTCCCAGATCCATCCCCCACGTCCCTACATACCCACCTCCCTGTCCTTTTTGCTTTAAACCCATCAAATTCAAGTTGTGCTGTCCAAATACTCTTGGATGTAGTGCCTATTCTGAAGCATAGAAGACCTACTAGGGGCCACACCCTTAAACTGGGACAGAGTCCTTTTCTAGGAAACCTTACGTTAGGGGTTGTCTAGTACAATATACACAGGGTGCCTCAGGAAACTTGCCATCCTGTAAACAACAGAGATGATCAACATAGAAAGAGAAAAAGCTGAGTCCACAGAGTGTCATAAACCTGTAAGCACAACACTCGGGATGCTGAGGCAGGATGAGGACCAGCAGATGGTCAGTCTGATCTACATGGTGAGACTCTGTCTACACACCACACACACACACACACAGAGAGAGAGAGAGAGAGAGAGAGAGAGAGAGAGAGAGAGAGAGAGAGAGAGAGAGAGGCTCCATCGACAAGCTTATACTTGCTGTATCAACACGAAGACCTGAGTTTAAACTTCTAAAACCCACATAAAAGTTAGGCATGGTCATGTGTGCACATGTGCCTGTAACCCCAGAACTATTGGGGGTTGAGACAGGAGGAAAGCTGCCAGCTTAGTTCTAGATCTAGTGAGAGACTTTCTCCAAGGTAGAGAGTAATAGAATCAGACATCCCGAACCCTGCCCTGGTCTCTGTATGCAAGCATGGGTATGCATATCCCTTGATGTACACATAAACCATAGATTTACAGACGGACAGACAGACAGACACTCACATGCATGGAAAGATTATTTTGTTTCATGGTTTTGAAGGTTTCCATCCATGATTGAAAACTTTCTTTAATTTTTTAAAAAAATTTTCTTTCTTTCCTTTCTTTTTTAATTTTAATTTAATTTTTTTTTTTGAGACAAGGTATCTCTGGCTGGCCTAGAACTCACTACATAGACTGTGTAGATCAGGCTAGTCTCAAAATCACAGAGACCCACCTGCCTGCCTGCCTCTGCTTGTCCAGTGCTGGGATTAAAGGCATGTACCATCAGCCCTGGTGGCCACAGATTCATAATGTTCTTCTTTTAATTTGTGAAATGTGACACTTGGTATCAGTCGTCTCCATATATGAAAAACTACAATAGCATTGTTATCAAATGTCTAGTGTGTGCCAGCCACGATGGTAGCTACTCAGGGGCCTTGTAAACAAGATGAACAAGATTTGTTCCTGTCCCCATCGAAACAAAGGGTTTGCACTTAGTAGTGACAATGACGGCTGCCTTTTCTCTGTGACCTCTCTGCGCCATTTGCCATGCACAGTGACTGTGACTCTCAAGCAGTGTCTGTAACAGAGAGTTTTTGAAAGGACTTGACTAGAATTGTTGGGGTTAAAAAGGTGTAAAGCTCCCAGTGCAGTGTCAACACAAGACTGTGCTTTGGGAAATCCAGCTCCTGCAGCCATGACACAGGGAGGCACCTGAGTCTTTCTTAAATGCAGTTTTTGATGTGCTGGAATATTCGTCTTGTGTGTCTTTATGTGCACCATGTCCATGCTTGATGGAGGGTGTCAGATCCCCCAGCACTGGAGTTACAGGTAGTTATGAGCCTCTGGGTGGATGCTGGGAACCGAACCCTGTCCTCTTCAAGAGAAGCAAGTGTCTTCTCAAGCGCTGGGCCACCTCTCCACCCGTGTCTCTTCCTTACTCATCTTTGTCTTCAGAACAGGTGGTAGATTAAACACATGATGATGACTTAAGGAGTGAAGGGCAGTCACCTCCTCAGTAAAACAGGGCAGCCATGGGCCACTTTTGTCACTTGGGGAAGTGGGGACGTCTGCAAGGTGAAGCAGAGAAAGGAGTCAGTCTGTGGCAGTCACCTTCTTGCTTTGCATGCACACTCCAGTCACTCGCAGCTTGGCATCATGGAGAACTTCGAAAGTGGCCCCTTGGCCCCACTTCACAGTCTTGGAAATGTTCTGGGCCATAAAAGTCTAAACACGAACCATGTGGCACACTCTCCACGATGAGTGTTGTGGGAAGAGTGACCGTGCAGGGGAGGGAGGAGGGGAGGACTGGTGTGCACAGCTTCCCCTGTAGGCTCTGTTTACATTGTATTTACATAAAGGCCACTTCACATAATCTCACATACATCTTCATGGGACATAATGTTACAGCCACCAAGCCAGGTGAGCCAAGTCCTCTGACTGCAGGGGACTAAGCCTGAGTGAAGATAGGAATCAGTGTTCCCTCTGTAAACAGGAGCAAACAGGTTTTCAGCAAGATACTGAGGTGCCTCGCTTCCCAGATCACTTATTCACTTGCTCATAACTCACTGCCAATTTTTCTTTTTCTTTTTCTTTTTTTTTTTTTTTTGGCTGAAACCGTTCTTGTCTGTTGCTAGGTCATATCTGCCTAAAGGTAAGTTCCTGTAGAGTTTCTACGAGAGTTATAAAGCCTTTCTTGAGTTGAGGAAAAATAGTCTTCATTTAAGTTGATGGTCTCAGATGATCATGAATTCAAAGTCTGGCTTATTGTCGGGCGGTGGTGGCGCATGCCTTTAATCCCAGCACTTGGGAGGCAGAGCCAGGTGGATTTCTGTGAGTTCGAGGCCCAGCCTGGTCTACAGAGTGAGTTCCAGGACAGGCACCAAAACTACACAGAGAAACCCTGTCTCAAAAAACCAAAAAACAAACAAACAAACAAAAAACAAATTCTGGCTTATTAACTAAGACTCCTCCATCTCTTACACACACACACACACACACACACACACACACACACACACACACACACTCAGTCTACACTCATACAACTTACATAGGCTCGCTCACATGCTCATACAAACTCACCCAACACACGTGTGTACATGCACATTCTTAACCCAACTCACCTCCACTCACTCCCACTTTCACACGTGGACACACTTGGAGCAGAGCTCACACTTCTCAATTTGGCCACACATTCGTCTGGACCATTCTTCTGTGGGCAGTAGACGATGGCTGTGTGGTTCTAAGAGGGAGAGGGGAGGTAAGTCGGAGGAACAGGGCTTGACTGCCCGTAGTAACTTCTCACACCAACAAAGTCCATTCTTCCAGCTTCAGACAGGGAGGGATGTTAAGTCTGAGTGGAGGAAAGGGCAGGAAGGGCATAGTGGCAGCTGGGCCACATCCCACAACTCTGCTGTCACTGGAAGAGGTGGACTCAGGATGAGGACGTCAGCCTGTCTCATCATCAGGATGTATGTTTCATGCTGGTGGGACCAGTGACCTTTGGAGGCAAAAAAAGAGGAGAACACATGACCTGATCAGAGCAAAGGTTCCTGTAAGCAGCAACTGCCCTCTGTCACCTCCACCTCTCCATACCTTCTGGGCCGTGGGAACACTACATCACCTCCATCACTCCATACCTTCTTAGCTGTGGGAACACTGCATCACCTCCACCTCTCCATACCTTCTGAGCTGTGGGAACACTGCATCACCTCCACC
>CABHPQ010153570.1:0-29251 GCA_902168405.1 Peromyscus aztecus | reverse complement strand
ACTCTCATGGCTCCTCTGGACTCTGCCCATGGTAAGGGAGGGACATCGGGAGACTAACTTCATCTGCGAGCAGGAAGCTCTGCCGTTCGGGCCCCAGGATTTCAGATCTTGTAATGCAGATAATTCAGGCGGACTGGCCGAGTGGAGTGTGTGTTACTCTGTAGCAGGAAACTAACAAGAGGGTGTGTGTGGCAGGGAGGTATGATGAGGAGCTAAGGGGCCAGCAGCTGGTGGGAAAGGGCTCTTCACAGGGAAGCTTTTACACATGTAATCACACTGCTTTAGTTTTTAAATTTTTCCTCCTTCCTCTCTCCTCCCCTCCTCCCCCCTCCTCCCTCCCTCCCTCTCTCCTCTCTCTTCCTTCCTTCCCTTCCTTCCTTCTTTTTACCTTTCATGTGTGCACTTCAGGTATTGTCTTCAATCACTCTCCACTATTTTTTCTAAAAACAGGGTCTCGTCAGTCCAGCAGGACTGGCTGGCCAACGGGTTTCTGAGGTCAGCCAGTCTCTGTCCCTCACCTCCACCCCAGCTCTGGTTCCAGACATAAGCTGCCCAAACCAGCATCTGCTGGAGTGCCAGGAATCCGAACTGGGTCCTCTCGCTCGCTTGTGCAGTGGATGCAGAGCCATCTCCTCCCGTCACTTCTGTTTAGAATCAGTATACGCTTTTAACAGCAGGGACATTACAAAATGCCATCTCCTCCAGCCTGTATTGGTGGTAGGGACTGTCCTTTGTCGTTCATTTACAGAGTCTGCAAGAAGGAAAAGGTAGCTCTTAGGACACTGCAAAGACCGCCAGCATTTGCTGTCGGCGGCCCTGATGCTCCGGGCCTGAGGCCTACCATCAGGCCTGGCTTCCACGTTAATTTTCCCATCTGCTTTGGCTGCAGGTAATTTGGAGACACTGACGTCACTGGACCATCTGTTCAGTAAAGCCACAGCAGTGCTCCCCTCCTGAGCTGTTTATGCCTTGACAGCTACTTTGGGCTATTTTAATGCACTCTGGGAGGGACTGCATTGTGTTTCAACGAGCTCTTTAGCATTACATCAGAACGGAAGTTAATTCTGTTTGTAATCATTTTTAAGATTCAGTTATAAATAGAAGTGCTAAAATTCATGGTTAATCCCAAGACAAGAAGAAAAAGCAATGGATTGCATATGAGTTTGAATATTAGTGGTCATAGGAACATACAGCATGCTTTTTTCTCTCTCCCAGCTGACTTCTGACAGACTCAGTTTCCCCGTCTGATTACTCAGTTGTGCCCTGGGCCTGGCACAAGGAAGGTACTGAGTAAATTTTATAGCATGAAATGACCAGTCTCTCCTTTCTCGGGGGCACTCTTGAGTATAACTTGTGTACTGCGATGCCATTCTTGGTGTCAACCAGACCACATCTGGAATTAACTAAAACCCAAATGACTGGGCACAACTGTGAGGAATTTTTTTCTTAAATCATTTGAAGTGGGAAGAGTCATATCTAATCCATATCTTTGAGGTGGGAACATCTACCTTTAATCTGGGCCAAACCTGCTCCAAGCCTACCTAAGGACATGGAAGAAGGAAGCCTTTGCTCTTTCCCTGCTGCTCTCCCTGGCAAGTCCATCCCTTCCCTGGCATGGAATCTACTTCTTCAGGATTCCAGTGTATACTGAAGACCAGCTGAGACATCCAGCTCCATGGATTCTTGGACTTTCTGTTGGCAGACAGCCATTGTTGGACTAGCTGGACCATAGCCTGTAAGCCAATCTAATAAATCCCCTTTCTATATATGTATATATAGATTCATGAATCTACAAGTTCTTTTCCTATAGAGCCTCATCTAATACACACACACACACACACACACACACACACACACACACACACGTATTCCAGACTTTCATCTTCTGGGCCCAGAAATAACAAGGAGTTCAGGTTTACTTTCTTGTAAGAAAGACTCCAGGGAACTGCACAGGGATGGAGGCTTCACCCCAAAGACCCATATAGATCGTTAGCACCTGTCCCATTTTCTAGAAAGCCAGAGACATCTCCAGAATGGAGATATTTGTTGTGCAGAATGCAGATATTTGTTGTGTGACAAAACTTTTTCTGGGGAGATGCAACACAAACATCTACTCACCCCAGACAGTCCAAAGTACAGATACCACTGTAAGTGTCACTGCTTTGAGGGAAAAGAGATCCCAGCAGCCTGGAGCCAAGGAATACCACAGAGTCACACCTCATAACAAACCTCACACAAGAGATTTATTGGGAGGGAAAAATCCGGGAGGGTGGCTGCCTCTGCTCAGGCAAGAAGCAGCAGGGAACTAAGCAGGAGGCGGACTTTATACAGGGTTTCTTGGGGGAGGAGTTTCCAGGGTGGAGATTCTGAGGGTGGGAATGGGTGAGATTTCAAGTCCCGAGCTTGGGGGAGTCCAGAGATTGGAGGGATTTCATGCTCAGGGATCAATGGGTTTTGGTCAGTTTTCAAACCCAGAAGTGGGTTTGGACTTTTCACCCAACAAGTCCAACTTGGTGAACCAGTGACTTTTATTGGAGTTACTTACAGGAGTCTAGGTGAGGGATTACAAAGAGGAGCAGAAATGACTGACAGGCAGCTGCATCACCAAGGCCCATTCCAGCATGGGGACAGCTCACAAAGGCGAGGACCCTGGAGCACACTGCACAGCCTGCAGGCAGCTCGACAGGTTGGAGAGTGTCCTTTCCAAGTGATTCTTCCAGGCAGCTCAGCTGGTTTCTGCTTCTTCCAGGCAGCTGGAAGTTTTTTGCAGCTCAGCTCGCCTGAGAGTCTTATTTGCAGCTCCACTTAGGTGGTCTGAGAGGACGCTCGACTCTTACAGCTTACCCTGTCCAGGAGGGACCTAGTGAGTCTGGTCAGTTTCAGGGGCTTCCTAAATCTGCTTTGAGTTCTTTACCTATAGGATGAATTGTTTCAATCTCAGAGGAAGCTGTTACACAATATTCCTTCTGAATCCCTACAGTACTGACAGTAAGTATTAAACCAAAGTCCATCAGGGAAGAAGGGTGTGGTCCAGGTGGTCCGTTCAGGGCTGCATGTTCTAAAGGCTCTTGTTCACTGCACCTTGGTCAGGTGGGGCCGCTGGGAGAGTGGTCGGCTTTCTTTACAGGTGCCAAGCACTGATACATCAACCATACTGCAATGGAAGGCTACACATCCATGAATCATCACCACAGATAGGACTTGATGATTGAAAAGAAAAGGAGAGAGAGAGAGAGAGAGAGATCAGACACAATCTCCCTCCCTATTGAGATGGATCTGGGAGTTGGGAGAAGGAAACTCATTGTAGGAAATTCTCAAAGAACTAATAAAAGGGTATTTTAAAAGCTAAAATTGAAAGAGAAAAACTCTGCATTATGTCCCAGATGAATCTACACCGTAGTCCTGCTGGCTTTGCCCTCTGACTGGGCCCAGAATCCCTTCACTTATTTCATCTTCTCCAGCGTCAGCTTAGATCACGCTCCACGGCCCTTGTCTGGAGGCCACTGGTCTTTTACATCCACTCTTGCGCTTCTAATGTGTTTTCTACAACTTGTGACGTACACTTGCTGATACTTTCTTCATTGTCTGAGACTTTGGTGACACAGCACTGTTTTCAGAGTGAAGCTCAAACTCTTAATACCCTCTGCAGAGCTCGGCACAGTCGTCCCATCCCCTGCCTGCCTCCTTGGGTCACCTTGCTTCACACGCCTTTCTTCTCTGTACTCTGACATCAGGTGCCTCCCTGATGCCATTGCATGGTTTTTCCTTCTGGTCATTTTTTCTTGGCTCATGCCAACCCATTTTTCAGATCTCCACTCTGTTTGAAGTTTCTCAGTAACCTGTCATTCGTTGCTGGTGTCTGCTTTTGTTTTATTTACAGCAAGCCTGGTCCTCTGCCTGCATTGCATGAGCATGTGTAAAAACCTAACACTTTCTTTTGTGTGTGGCAGATCCCCTACCTGGTTCAGGGTCACTCATTCTCATCTCATTTGGTAACAGAATCCTCAATGTTTGACAAGATGCGTGTCTTACGTGTTAAATAATGGTCAAAGGTGTGAACGTGAGAGTGTGTCCCTTGACAAAAATGCTCTCCTTTTTCCATTTCTCCCTCTTCTGAATGGATAATAGATGCTATGGCTAGAGACCTAGTTGTCAACCTGGATCATGAAGTGAAGCTGCATCCTGGGAATAGTGTGTAAGACAGAAGGTGAATCCTTTATGCCGTGGGCGCAACACTAGATTATCTGCGTCGACATCAGAAGTAACTTCTATATTGCATAAATGTCTTAGAGTTTCTTTTGCTTCATTGAAACACCATGGACACTTACATGAATATTGTAGAAAGAAAACAAAGAGCAAATGAGACAGGCAACCACAGGGACTATTTTAGTAATCTTCGAGTCTCTTCTAATGCACTGGGCAGCCTTTCTGCTTAACCTGCGCATACTGCACACACAGACACCCTCTCTGAACAATGCACCTAGAAACATAGGTCTCCTACCTGCTTCTGGCTACACAAAACCCTCTCTAAACAACAGTATAAGCTGTTGTTCTCCTAACAGTAATTACATCTGGGTAGTTACCATTCAAGTATACTCCAATATAGCCAGTATGAGCTGGTTTGCGGGATGTGCCCAGTAAGTAAAACTGTCCTTCGGTGAACTTTCAAGGAAAAATTTACCATCTGTCCTAGTCAGGGTTTCTGTTGTGATAAAACACCATGGCCAAAAGCAACCTGGGGAGGAGGAAAGGGTTGATTTAACTCACATGTCCGGATCACGGTCCACAGTGAATGGAAGTCAGGGCAGGAACTCGAGGCAGAAATTGAAGCAGAAGCCATGGAGAGGTGCTGTTTACTGGCTTGCCCCTCGTGGCTGCCTCAGTCTGCTTTCTTACAGAACTCAGGACAACCTGCCAGGGAATGCCACCACCCATAGTGGGTAGGGTCCTTCCACACCAATCATTAATCAAGAGAATGCCTACAGATTTGTCTATAAGAATTATGGAGGCATTTACTCAATCAAGATTATCTATTCCCAGATATTCTAGGTTGTGTCAAGTTGATATAAAACTAGCCAGTTCTCCATCTGATGCCTGTATACAATTGAGTGTGCATATGATTAAAATCAGATGCATTATGGGAAAGGGCGTAGACAATAGGGAAAATTAATATAGAGTTTAATCTGTCAATCAAAATAGAGAACTGCCTTCTCTATGTCCATTAAGAATTAAACCCCTCTTGAACCCTATAAAATGAAGCCTTAAGCAATAATCGAGGCCCTTGAGTATCTGCATTCACATGGCCACTATCAGTCTTGATTCTGTACCCCTCTTTTTAATCTGTACTATTGTTTTGCTCCAGATAAACCTTCCTTGCTACTTTTGCAAATCTGTGGGAGCCCTTATTTTCAATTCTTTGAATAAGAGGCCAAGAGCCTGGACATAACTGATTCCACCCTGACCATGAATAATTTAAGAAAAACTTAAATAAACCCCTGTTTAATGACCGTTAGTTCTCAGCCCATGGATTGAATTAACCATACTGATTGTATCTTTCTCCATATGGAGAAATAGACAACACAAATAGACTGTAGGAAAAAAGTCGGTCTGTTCTCTGTGGATACTGTAACTGCAGTGCATTTTAGCCTATCCTGACAGATACATCAGTCAACACCCACTTCTGGCAATGCCTTGGGCATTGGCCCAAGATAAATCCACAAATGAGATAGAATAAAAATGTTTGTGCGACTATGTGTATGTATATGTCTGTCTGTGTGTGTTAAATGTGCACTTGATACCCAGAGCTACAGTACAGATAGAGGAATAGAAAGTCAACAAATCCACATATTAGAAACATAGGAATGGCTGAGTAGAGTCACTGATATACCAAATTATAGAGAAAAATAAACTTCAATCTGCTTAAGTAAGAGTGGAAACCTGCAAACCCAGGCACTCCTAAATCCTAGAAATATTAACTGTCAAGTAGAATACTTGAGACATTTTCAAAACTGTAAGTTTAATTTTGCGGCAGCAAGAACTAATTAGAGGTATCATTAGATCAGCGAAACCGTGGTTAATTAGAGCTAAGCTTTCAGAAGATCCACAGTTCAGTTTGACGTACTGTGGTAAGAAAGCACAGTAATTAATTGATTCATTAGGAAGAACTACAACTGAATGACTGTGCTATGTGTTCAACAGTCCAGTTTGGGTGTCAGAAACGGGGTTTCAGAGAACACTCTCAGAGGGCCATCTTGGTGTCCCCAGTACTCAGATGCATATGAAAGGCGGTTCTCAGTCATTTTTCTGCTGCTGCAACAAAAGATGTTGAAAAGCAACTGCAGAGGAAAGGGTTGTTTTTGTTTCACAGTGCATCACAGCAGGAGGACCCAGCAGCAGCCAGGAAGTGGCAGGAGCTGGAGGTGGGAAGTCACGTTGCATCCACACTCAGAAAGCCAGCAGGAAACAGGAAGTAGGGCTGGACTATAATGCCTCAAGACCCACCTCAGTGGCCCACTCTTCCTCCGGAGCAGCTCCACCTCCTGAAGATCTCACAACTTTCTTGGAGTGCCACCAGTTGGGGACCACGTGTTCAAACACACGTGCCTGTGGGGGACTATCATATTCGAATCATAACATACAAGCTTATTATGACTATGGCACATATGTACACATAAAATATGTAGGAGAGACAGGAATGCATATAAAAAAAGGCTCTGTGCAGATGGTAGGGTTTTCTTGTACTTTTCTTAGTAGTTATGTGGTACTCCATACTCTATCTCATAATCTATTTAGTCATGCTCCTGTATCAGGGGACTATGTGCTAATTGAACCCCAGATCCTTTTGAACACCTAAGAACGTAATTGTGTTTGGAGGTAGGGCCTTTACTAAGGTGCTCAAATTCAATGAAGTTCAGTAGCAATGTTCAATCCAATATAACTTGTGTCATTACAAGAGGGAAAGACCAGAGGAAAGGCCATGTGAGGACAAGGAGGTGAAATCCATCCTGCTGACGTCTTGATCCAGCCTCTAGAACAACTTGAAAATAAATGACCACCTTTCAGGCCATTTCATCATCAGTGTTTTGCTATTGGTGTCCTGACAGGCTGATGTAACCAGTCTATAGGTAGCTGCCAATATTTTGCTATTATAATTAGTGCTGTAATGAGGAATCTCGTAAAAATGTTGTTCATGGTTTTTAAGAGATGTATTTTTGGGATAAATAGCCGAAGTGGGATTGCTGGGTCCAAGGTTAAGTGCATGGTACAACAGTTTTATTAGACATTGACGAATTCCCCTCCCCTGGGATCTTTCTGCATTCCAGAGCCCAGTGACTGCCCAGTCTGGTCAGTGAGTGGGGGTAAAGTCCTGTGTGTAAGCTCATCTCACAGTGAAGCGCTGTTATATACTAGTTATATATTCTGTAAGATGATGGAAGCTCACCAGTTTAACTACGTGAGGTCCATTGGTAAGTATCCTTTAACTTCAACACGTTATTATCCAACTTTTCAATTGCATTTCTCATAAAATCCTTCTCTCTCTCTCTCTCTCTCTCTCTCTCTCTCTCTCTCTCTCTCTGCTGTTATTCAGTTTCAGTTTGGTCTTTGGGGACAGGGTCTCCCCCTGTACCCCAGGCTGGACATGAGTATGCTACCATACCAGCGCTTCATTTTGTAAAAGCACAGTGTACATATGCACTTATATGGAACAGTGGATGTGTGTTCTCCTTATATCAAATACTATGTCCTAATATTTCTGCTCAGTTTTTATGTGTCTCCTTTTTTTTCGCTTTATTGCAATAGTTTTACATCAAAAATATTTTAAACCTGCAAAAGTGGCTAGAATAGTATAAATATTTGCTTTACATTCTCAGCCCAAATTTACCAACTCAGTTACCAATTTCAATTTTCTTTTTCTTTCCTTTTTTTCTTTTCTTTTTTGTCCCATTTGCTTTATTTTTCTTTCTCTGGACATTTCTAATTTGCAAATATGGAGTACTTTCCTTTACTATAACACTTCAATATCAAATTCTTAAATTCATCAAATAACAGAAACATTTACATTTATGTATTACAGGTTTAACCAAATTTTGCCACTTACCCCAGTAATATCTTGTACAGATCACTTTTGCACATAGCTCTGGCACCTCTTCACTCTTTCTATCCTTTCTGCACGGGGCATGGAACCCAGGACTGTGCACATGTTAGTTAGGCAAGCATTTCGCCACTTAGCGACATCCGTGTCCTTGTTCCTGTGGATCCCTCGTCTTCTTTAGCTTAATGCAATTCTCAACCCTTTGTTGTCTTTCATCACAATGGAAGTTTTGGAAGGACACGGCATTCACTCTGCAAGCGCCTGCAGTGGGTGTGTGTCTGCTGTCTCCTTTGGGGTCGACTCAGAGCTGCACAGTAAGAAGACCACTATGTAGTACTTGACATTGACTCTTTATTGGTAATGTTTGCTGAGAAGAAAGAAAGGCCATGACTGCTCCTAGGTATAGTGGAGGAGAAAACTTATTATAGATAGGTGGGAGAGCACAGCCAGAGGCAGAGACATCTGGGAGAGTCCAGAGTGGACATGACCAGGCTGAGCTGGGCCATATGGGGAGAGGAGGAAGGGGAAGCAGAGGGGAGAAGGGGAACCAGGTTCAGCAGGCAGGAGGCCAAAGGTACAAAAAAGGCAGGGTAACCTGGTAAGTCTGGATTATACAGGGAAGAGCCTCGGGGGAAGGGCAGCCCACCCCTGGGCTGGAGAGTTCAGGGTGGAGGGCAGGATATGCCAGCCATTCCCTGTTACAGGTAGGGACTGAGGGATGCTGGGAGAACTTGGAGGCCAGGTCCACTTTGATATGTAAGTAGGCACCTCAGTCTTTTGTCCTAGGCTTGAGACAAGCTGCCTGTCAGGTTTTTTCCTCTGTAAACCTCAAAAATGTTTCCCTTGGTGAATGTATTCATTATTTGTACCATTGCAATAATAAAATATCCTGACAAAAGCAACTTAAAGGAGGACTTTGGCTCAAAGTTCCAGGGCACAGTTCATCCACGAAGGGAAGATCTGGGGGCAGGAGCTGGAGGCTGACCACATCCAAACACCGATTTCCAGCACAGAGAGACCTTTATTAAGCAAGACAAAGACGGGGTGGCTAAATCTGAATTGGACAGAAACAGCAGCAGATAGCTTTGTAGGAGTGATTTTAAGAGGAAAAACGGGAGGTCTGTGTTAGAATGAACTAGGATCGGTTGGTAAGTTCTGATTGGATATGCTAACTACGGCCGCCAAAGGGGGATTTTTGACTGCTGGACCTTGATGTTTTGAACCTTGGTGATCAGCCCCAGGAATGAGTCAGGGGTAAGAAAGTGGCCAAATAAGGGAAGGGACCTTGGTGGCTAGCGTTAGGACTGTAATCTAGTGGTTTGTGCAAGGAGGAGGGGAGGGGGCGCACAGACTGCTAGTGCCATGTTTGGGCCTGTTAGAGCCTTTTGGAGGGAAGAGAGCTGGTGCCACCCCAGGAGGATGTGAATGCTGGTGTCCACCTGTTCATCCTTCTATGACCCCAGCCTGCGGCGAATGGCGCCACGCATAGTGGGCAAGTCTTCCCTGCTCAGCCCACTGTTCAGAGATGAGTCTTGTGTGACTTTTAGATCACATCAAGTTGATTATATTAACTGTCACAATCAATGTTAACAATCACAGTAGTTCATAAGTAATTCATTGGTGATGTGTTGAATCAATTTTTCACACATTTCTGCATCCTTTAATGGCCCTTGCTTGAATTAATACCATGGTGACTACAAAATAGAGATTTTCTAATTCCATCATTCCTTCTGTAGCTATTAGTTGTTCTTCTGTTATGTAGAATCTCTCTCTCTGTGTCTGTCTCTGTCTCTCTCTCTGCCTCCACCTCTATCAATCTCCCTGTTTATTTAAAGACTACACAAATTCATGAACTTTTATTTTATCCATAAATTCTATGTTGTTACCACCATTATTTCCTTTGATGTCTATCCAACATTTTTAATTTCAAAGAACTCATTCTCATTCCCAATTGCCTTTTCCTTTACAAATGTCCCCTCAGTGATTAAAACAAATGGGTCATATTTAAAAGTTCTCTTCCACCAGAAGTTTTCTCTCCTTTTCCTTGCACCTCTTTTTTGAGAGCACAGCTTCTTGCAAATACCTGGGAGCTGCAACTTGTCCGTTCATCCTCACACATAGAGGGGTGGCACACATGCCTTGGTTAGTCATTTCCTCTTCAGTGCTGTGGGCGCTTTTTGCTGGACACACCTGGATGTTGCTGCTGTCAGGTGTGAGACACATGGACTGGAGGTGGCAGCATTTCCTGATGCATTGTGGAGCTGTTTCCTCTAGGCCACGTTCCCTCCAGGAGGGAGGTGGGAGGCTCCTGTGATTCCGGGAGGCTCCTGAGAACCATGTCTCCCTAGACCCTCCATGCGGTTACATAAACTGTGAACAATCGTGGAGGACTCTTGGGTAAAGCTGGGATGGGGACTCCAGGGATGTGGCTTTCACCTATGCTGGGGTGGGCTTTTCAGCAGTACATCCATCCGAGTTACCTAGGCTGTAAAAGTAGCCCCAGTAAATGCTCTGTGGAGCAGGCCAGACCTGGGTGGAGCTTTCCTTTGCTCTGTTGCTGCTCTATGTGCAGTAAACAGCATTTATTCACGTTCCACAGGCCGTGAGAGTGCTAGCCAGCCGTCCTTCCCGCCCTTCCTGAAGAACCAGGGCAGAATTACCAGGGGCTCCCGCCCTCCACTGTGGGATCCCTCACTCTCTCCCCAGACAGCCATCGGGTTTTGGTCTATAGCTGAGCTCATGGCTGAGCTCTGACACTCAAGACTAGGCTAGGGGAGCATCTATGCATGGGAGGTGAGTGGGAGTCAGCACAGCTTTGCTGAAGGTAGTCTTCCACTGAGCACTTCCTCTACAGTTCACCACCCCAGACACTAGCTCTCCCTGGGGTCAGGCTGAGTGGCAGCTTCCACTCTAGCTGTGGTGGGTTCCTCCATCTGTTTACCTGTCACTGTGTCCCCCCCACACCATCGTCATTCAGACATTCACTAATACCTCTCAGGGTGATGTTAGCCCCTTTCCACATTGCCAGGGGTTATTTCCTCAGAAGTTCTGTGTATTTTCAACAGAATTTGAGGAAGGCACGGAGATGACCATGTGAGGATCTTAAGGGAGCTTGTCTGGAAAGTTGGGGACTTAAGTCTTAGTCCTAAACTGGCCACATCTACATTATCATCATCTTCTGCTTCTTGCATTCCATAGCCTCTTACAACTCTGACATGCCCATGGTCTCCTGCTGTGGATGATTGATTGATAAATAAAACACTGATTGGCCAGTAGCCAGGCAGGAAGTATAGGCGGGACTAGCAGAGAGGAGAATTGAGAAAACAGGAAGGTGGTGAGGAGGAGACCCCAGCCTGCTGTCCAGGGAGCATCATGTAAAGGCAGCAGGTAAAGCCACAGAACACATGGCAACATATAGATTAACAGAAATGGGCTGAGTATAAGAGTAAGAGCTGGACAATGGTAGGCCTGAGCTAATGGCCGAGCAGTTTAAATAATATAAGCATCTTTTTGTTTATTTTATAAGTGGGCTACAGGACTGCTGGGGATTGGCGGGACCCGGAGAGAAAAACTCTAGCTACAATCTCTGAGGGCCATTTTCCTCAATAGCTGACTCTGTGAACCTCATCTCTACCATTTGAACACACGGCAAATAAACACCAGTGCCACCTTTTTGATCTCACAGTGCAAGAACTTGCAAAGGGTTATACACAGGAGAAGCCTTGGAAGCAAAATTCAGGGAGATGAATGCTGCAACCTTTCAAAATGATCTGAAACCCTGTTACTTGCTTTCTACTTTCAATACCCCTGCTAAACACAGATGCTAACTTCTCTGAAGAACAGGCCTTTCTAGAGGTACTCAAAGACCTGGAGTACAATGATGCATAAATCTAATTAATCTTATCAACAAAAACCAAGAGTTAGATATTGGGGTAAAAACCTGAACAACCAGAGAAGCAGGGGAGCAGCCACAAGCGACTTCCTACCTCTTCCATTCCTCTGACCAAAAGGGCCAAGATCCTGTCTCTGCCCTGCCTTACCACTTCCTGTCCCTCTCTCTACAGTCCTCCAAACCTCTATGGTTAACTAGTGGCTATCTCTGCCCTCTGACTCCAAGCAAGCCTTATCTGTCAGAACACAAATAAAGTACCACACAACAGGACAGTGATCAGGCTTGTAAAGCAGCAGAGGGAAAGACACCTAGTACAGCCACAGTGGCGAGAGCGTATCAAGTGCCCAAGAACACTGAAGACATAGCTTCGCCCTAAGGAACCTGCCGTTTCACCCTCAGGTTTTCAATTATGGAGCCAAACTGGAAAGAAGTAGTCAGCTGGTCACTACTCTAGACGGATGTGACGATGCGTGAGAGTCCACTTCGTGGAGATGATGGCCCGCGGCATGCAGTCTGTCACTGTGGAAAACAAAACAAAGACTGGAGCGCAAGACGTGATTATCAAGAAGTCCACGGAGCATATGGCAGCGTGGCATGCCAAGGTGTTAGAGGAAAGTCAGGTGGAGACACAGACGACTCGCAGCTCGCCTGCACCATTTGCTCATGCAGCAGGGCTGAGGGTTACTCAGAACTGGTAGAATACCTGTTGGAAGATGGCCTGCTGTTTATGATGGTACGAGTGCTTTATTGAGGCCAGATTTTACGCTTGCCTCAACTATCTCTTGCCATAACCAACTACCTTACAACCAGGCATCTTACACAATCATTTTTATTATAGATTCCAATAGTACATTTGGCTGAGTAATTCTCATAGTTCATCTCTACTGGAATTGCTTGCACAGCTCAGTGGCAGATTTCTTCAGGTATATGAGCTGCTCTGTGGCATCCAACAACTTCACTCAGGGTTGGTACTGTGGGGTGAATGGAAAGCTGGGCCCAAATGGGGCAAAGATAGCAGAGGCCTATGTGTCACTTCAGCTCGTCAGTCTCAGCACTCTTGGACTTGTCCAAGTGGCTCAGGGCTCAAAGAGAAAGGATGGCCACAGACAGCATATGGCATAAGACCTGAGACATGGCACCCTCTTCCTGTGCAGTCACCAGACTTCACACTCAAGGCAAAGGAGAGCAGACCAGCATAGTATTAAAAGGGAAGTAAGAGGACAGTGCTGCATTAGCTGACTTCCAGGGTGAGTGTGTAAGTCAGGGTTCTCCAGAGAGACAAGATCTCTGGATTTTCTATTGCTGTGACTAAACACCATGACCAAGGCAACCTATAAAAGAAAGCTCTTAACTTGGGGCTTATGCTTCAGAGGGTTAGAATCATGATTCCAGAGCAAAAACATGGTGACAGGAACATCTGAGAGCCCACATCTTAGGCCATAAGCAGGAAACAGAGAGCATACTGGGGCTGGCACAAGTCTTTTGAAACCTCAAGCCCATCCCCATGTGGTACACTTCCTCCAATAAAGCCACACTTCCTAATCCTTCCCAAACAGTTCCCCCTGTATTTAAACAGTATTTAAACATATGAGTCTATGGACATTTTCATTTAAACCACCACGATAGTATAGAGATAGAAGATAGATAGATAGATAGATAGATAGATAGATAGATAGATAGATAGATACATAGATAGATACATAGATACATAGATACATAGATACATAGATAGATACATAGATACATAGATACATAGATAGATACATAGATAGATAGAAGATAGATAGATGATAGATAGATGATGGGTAGAGAGATAGATACATAGATAGATAGATGATAAATAGATGAAAGATAGACAGATGACAGATATATAGATAGATGATAGATGGATGGATAGATCGATAGATAGATCGATAGATCGATAGATCGATAGATCGATAGATCGATAGATAGATAGATAGATAGATAGATAGATAGATAGATAGATAGATAGATAGAGAGACAGATAAGAGGTAACTCATTAGGGGAGTTGTTCACATGCTCAGGGAGGCTGACAGTCCCATGGCAGGCTGTCTACAAGGCAGAGACACAGGGATGTTCAGTCTAAACCTAAAAGCCTGAAAATACAAGGGTCAGGGGGCTACTAGAGTATAAGGGAAACCGGAAGTGTAGCTCTGATGTACAGAGGCAAGAGGAAAAGAGTAGATCCCAGCTACAAGAAGGAAAAGACCAATTCCCCTCTCTGCTGTCTGTACCACCCCCACCCACCCACTGCTACAATAGTACCCATGTGCACAGAGGACAAACCCTTCCTCCTAAGTGCACTCAGATTTGGGACAGTCTACACCCCAAAATAATGCTTCACCAGTTCTCTGAGTATTCCTGAGTCCAGTCAGGTGGACACCCAGAATTAACTGTCACGCTAACCAAGTCCTCTCTGGTTTTCTCAGGACTGAGTGGTTTCCAAGGACTTTCATGGATGAAACCAAGACCATCTCAGATAAAAATAGTTCTGTTGATCACCCTTCCTTGGATCCTCTTCTGATTTCCTGTGACTTGGATTGGGCACAAGGGTTCCTCTTATTTTGGTTTGCTGGGATCCTCTTGCAAGAGATGTGTATATGTGGGTGTGGGTTTCTAGCAGATGGCTCAAGAAACAGCTCTCAGCGAGTGAGTCAGCAAACACAGATCCTTGGAAGTGAGGAGAAGAAAGGTCACTGTGGGGAAAGGGGAGCTGTGGAGTCCAAGTGCATTAGCAGTCTCACACTGTTCGCTTCTGTTTACTCCTCCCTGAGCCCTCCTGAGCCAAGTGTCCAGAGCTAGCTGAATGACTCAGTGAGCAGAGGGCAGAAATCAAGTTCAAGTTCACCCTTTGCCACTCCTATTACTTATGTGACTTTGCATAGACCCCTAAACCTTCCTGAGGCCAATTTTTTTTTATCTTAAAAGCCAGGGTGAATTTACCAATTCGTCTACTTAAAAATTATTTTTCCAGTATCCATATTGAACCCAGGACCTTGTTCATGCTAGGCAAATACTCTATATCTCCAGCCCTTTAGGATTTTTTCTTTATTTTAGAAGATAGAGATATAGCTCAGTGTGTCCCTATCACAATATGAAAGCCTGGCACAGTGTTTCATGTCTGTAATACCAGGGCTGGAGGAGGCAGACACAGGCAGGTCCCCACAGCTCTCTGGCCTGCTAGTCTTGCCATCAATGAACTCTAGGTTTAGTTAGAGACCCTGTGTCTAAATAAATAAATACATAGATCGATCAATAGATAGATAGATAGATCGATAGATCAATCGATCGATCGATAGATAGATAGATAAGGTGGCTATGATAGAAGACAGCCATTGATGGCTTATACATGTTCACGCATGCGTACAAACTGCTCACACATGCACACATGAACTGGTACCCATGTGTGGTTATTTGAATGAGAATGGCCCCCATAGGCTCACATATTTGAATGCTTGGTCTCTGTTTGGTGATACTATTTGGGAAGGATTAGAAGGAGTGGCCTTGTAAGAGGAGGTGTGTCACTGGGAGTGGACTTTGTGGTTTCAAAAGCCCACGCCGTTCCCTGTTATCTCTCTGCCTCATGTTTGTGGGTGAGATGTAAGCTCCCAGCTTTTGCTCCAGAGTCATGTCTCCCTGCCTGCTGCCTCGCTCCCTGCCATGATGTTCATGAACTCTAGCACTTCAGAACTCTGAGTGACAAATTAAATGCTTCCTTTTGTAAGTTGCTCTGGTCATGGTGTTTTGTCCCAGTGATAGGACAGTAACTCAGAAAATGGAGTATCCTTCTTTCTACCCATATAACACTTACAACTCAGCGAATTCGTCTCATGCACTGCTACAATAACTCACACAAGGTCACCTAGCAAGACGATTAGAATTCAGTAGGCCTCTAGTTCAGAGGTGGACAGACAATATCTCCTGGGTCAAACCTGTCCACTTCCTGGTTTTGTAAGTAGACTGTAATGAAGACATTCATTCACACACTGCGAAGGGCTCCTTTTGTGCTATAACAAGAGAGTCAAACGCTGGCTGTGGAAGGCCAAGGCTCACAGAGTCAAAGGTTCCTCTGACGGGAGCTTATCATCAGTGTTTGCCCTGTTCTACACCATTGATTTTTTTGTCATCTCCTAATTCTTAAAAGTCTCACTGATATGTATGTTTAGTCACAACATTCTCTCACATACAACCTCTCATTTAGATTTTAGTCCTGAAAGGATGAAGTTTTTTTTCATTTTATAAATGAGCATGTTCGGGCCTGGGAAGAAAAAGATTCCTCAGCTGATTCAGAGGCAGAGGAAGATGCAGCCTTCCACCCCAAGTCTAGTGTTCGGCCCACGCAGTCTCTGCGCCTCAGGCTTGCCACAGCTCTCCTAAATACCACCCCGCCCAAGAGACAGCCTGATCTCCTGCCCGGTGGTCTGAATGGTGCTCATCTCCTGTGGTTTTGTTCCAACTCCGCTAGCCCTCAGCTCTAGCACAAGATGGCGTGAGGACCCAAGGCCACAGCTCTCCACTCAGATGATGGAGATGGGAGTTTTCAAAAACCGTAGTTTACTGAGCTAGAAGTCTATACTGTCCCTTGAGCTTATGCCTGCTGGCTGTTTAGTTGTAAGTACCTATCCATTTGGCCAAGCACATGATTCAGCGGACTTATGGCTTCCACTCAGTTTGAGTAATCTCAGCTGTATGTTCCTCCTGGTTTCTTTTGTGACATTGACCAGTAACAGTGACATGCACCGGTGCATGGGAAGCATGCACTGACTTCATGTGCACCACAAAAGCCCTCCTCTGCCTCCTCACCCTCCATCCTGATGGATTCCTCAATTCCCTCTGTGAAGCAGGGCTGAACACAGAGTCGTCAAGGAGGGCTCTGTTTTCTTGATAATCTCTGCCTGCCCAAAATGCTGGCACTCTTTTTCACCCATCTCTCTGGGAATGATGTGCCATCGTGCTTGGCTCTCTTGCTCTCACTAGATCTGAGTGACATCTGTCACTTAGAGCAAAAAGAGGGACTCTCTACCATGGATGTGATGGGAAGTGTTACTTCCTCTTTGAGATCTAAGCTGGAAGCAGACTTACCTACTGGGTGGCATCGGTGCAGCTGTGGTACCACCTGTATCCTGCTGCTGGCCTCAGAACTGCTTCTCCATAACCCCAACACCCCAGCTGAGGTCCACCTCCGTCAACTGACTGCATGCCTTCCTCCTCCATCATACCTTACGGAACGCCAAGTAGCCAGCATGTGGACTGACGGACAGCCAGCTTGCAGAAAAGTCTAGTGTCCCCATTGACTCAGAAGTCCCTTCAAGTGTCTAAGAATAGTTATGCAGGCGTTTTTTGTAACCGGAAGAGATGAGCATGTGTTTTTAAGAACACCAATCCCATCTGAAGTGGTAACTGCTGAAACACACTGGGAGGTGGGTATTTTTAAATGGGTAAAACTGTAGCCTGGACTCCCGATTTGTACTTCGACTTTGATGACTAGATTTCTCTAGAAGACAAAGTATTTTGGGAACAGTGTGGAACAGGACTGGCTTCGTTTCAGATTCAAGTTCGTCACTTCACTTTCCTCCACATTCTCTCATCTCAACTCTCAGAGCCAGGGTTCGTGAACTGTTTTAAAGATAGAGGTGCCAGCATGGGACACGGCTGTGATGCACCAGGAGAAGGGAAAGAGTTAGCTCCAAGCTGGGAAATGCGTAACAGGTAAGGAGCACTTTAAAAACCTGGGAAGAGGCCGGGCGTTGGTGGCGCATGCCTTTAATCCCAGCACTCGGGAGGCAGAGGCAGGCGGATCTCTGTGAGTTCGAGGCCAGCCTGGGCTACCAAGTGAGCTCCAGGAAAGGCGCAAAGCTACACAGAGAAACCAAAAAAATAAATAAATAAAAAAATAAAAAATAAAAATAAAAACCTGGGAAGAAAGTGTCCTGTTTCATGGGGAATTTTTTAAAAAGGATTTAAAACACTAAACTTTCAAAGATGAAAGACAGGCATCATTAAGTTAAAATCTTGAAGAAATGCCAGAAAAGTCCTATGGTTTGACAAATGTGGAAACTCCTTCTCCTCGGTCCATCGAAGCCTCATATTATAGGAAAACTGAAGTTCACAGCTTTCAAAACAAGTTAAAGCTCTAAATCTCTGCCTTCTGGAAGCTTCCTAGCCATCACAAGAAGTGTTTTAAAGGTCAGCTTCCTCCTCCCCAGCCTCCACATTGTGTCGATTCTGACCGCTGATGCTTAAACATTGAGATAGCAAAAAATGATTTTTTACTCGGCTATTTTTAAAAAGTTGTTGAACTCAGATGTGATTCTCACTCACACCCAATATGTGACTGACACTTATGAAAGAGTTATATTTTTTAAAAAAAACAAGGATGAAAACTCCTCCATAAAATAAAATCCTCTGCCAGCCCAGAAGCCCAACTGCTTGAATTTTATTTTTTGACACACCACTTTAGGGGTGAAGGGGTAACCAAAATCCAGCGGAGTACCACACATGTTAAAACAGCTTTCCAAGAGCTGCGCCACCCGGAGTCTGCAGACTCCACACGGCTTCCTGCTTACTCTGCACCTGCAGATGGGTCAGCACAGATTGGCAGATAGAACACTGGCCTCTGGCATGGTAAAACTGACTGTCCATGACAGCATGAACACTGGGGTGGGTGCTGTGATACTTTATTTGTATGTTAATAAATAAAGTTCTCCTGGAGACCAGGGGGGAAAGGCCAGCCATTTTTAAGTACACAAGAAGTCAGGCAGCACAAACCCTTAATTCTTCAGCAGGCAGGATCTCTGTATGTTCAAGGTCACACTAGGGAACAGAGCCAAGCCTGGTGACACACACCTTTAATCCCAGTACCAACCATAGAGACCTGGAGGTCTGTACAGACAGACAGAAAGTGACAGAGTGGCATAGGAAGAGGACGTGATGTAGCTGGGCTAAGAGAGCCAATGAGAGGGCAGAATAGCAAGGCAATAAAGGCGTGGGTAGACAGGAAGTAACTCACATTTGGAAGCTGCAGAGTTGGTGAGGTAAGATTGGCTGGTGGCTTTCCCTATTTCCCTGATCTCTCTAAGGCTTTCACCCCTATATTTGGCTCCGTGTTTTTTATTTAATAAGACCATTTAGAAATTCATCTACAGGTGGGTATGCTGTTCTTACTATAGCAGACTAAACCAGGGCATTTGAGGAAGACTTTGAATATGAAGTGAAATTACATTCATGATAATTAATAGATTAGGTTATTCAACAATTATCTCTCTTGTAAAACGAAAGTGTTTTATTCAAAAGCTCATTAGTTGATTCTATAAAACATGGGACTTTTTTTTAAATCCTGAAACCTCCACATCCTGTAGTTTATTGTTTTGTTTTGTTTTTCTTTTACCTTTAAACCTCAAATGTTAACATTGCAGATTGCAGGCACGACAGGCAATGAGCAGGTGAAGAAGCAGGGGAGAATTGTTCCAAATCTCCTGTGTGAGCCGCAGGCTTGTGGGTATGTCGCTGTGGTCCACAGAGGCCAGAGTAGTACTGAGGAGATGCTGTATCGGCTACAGGAGCCTTAAAGCCAAGCTCGTGGCTCTTCCTATGCAGACTATTTTATTTTTGTTTAACCAAATAAACAGTGAGTTTTCCCATGGAGTTGGGGGAGGCTTAGTAAGAAACCCATTAGCCTGATGCTGGGAATATAGGCATGAAAAAAACTAAGTTTCCTGATTCACAGAACTTGGAGGCCTGAAGGTGAGGGTAGGGTAGAATAAAGCAAATCACAATGTAACTAACTTGCAATTTCGATTATGGTAGATGCTACAAAGCAGAAGTATTAGTGATAGTAGATATTAGAGATGATAGAAAAGCAGGGTGGCAGAGCACCTAACCCAGGATTTCTAAATCCCAGCAGTAAGTACCTGTGCAAAGATGAGATGGAGTCCTCCTCTTTAGAGAGAAGGAAAATGAAAACAAAGGTTCGAAGCAATGTGAATAAACAGTGTGGGAGCCAGAGAACAAGCTATGAATGGTCAGTCAGAACTTTGTTGACAATGCGTTCATATTTTATCCAAATATATGTCTAACTTCTATTTGTCTCCAATATCTGTGCTATCCTATCAACCTTAGCAATAAAACTCCCAAATTCTGGACAGGGACATGACTGCTTCCTGTAGAAACTACATTTCCCAGAATCCTATTTAATTTGCTTCTGCCCAATGAGGTATAAAAAGAAATACTGGAAGCAACTTAGAGGAAGTACCTTTAAAGCAGAGGGTGTATTCTTCCATTTTCCAATTGGTGGGAACGCTAATGTGATGGTATGATTTTGTCCTGCACTGTGATGGGGGAGCCATATTCTGAAAATGACAGCAGAAGCCTGGATGCCTGCCATCATGGCAGGGGCCACAGGAGTCCTGTGTAGAGACCTGGACTTTTTGATGAGAGAAAATTACACTGAATTACACTTAGATTTAAATTATACTTATTTGAGGTTTATGTCGTGTCTACAAAGCCAATTCTGAACTAAGAGTGAACTCATTTCTTTAAAAACGGAGTTGAAGAACTGTGTTATGACAATGACTGTGAAACCCACAAGTTTCTATGGTTTTTATAACATTCCTGATTGGATATTTAGTGTACTAACCAAACTCCAACAAAATTTGTTTACATTTCATTTGTTTATTCACTAGCGTAGTCATTTGGTACATGCTGTTTGTAAAGTACTTTTAGATTATAGAAAGCAAAACTCAACAGTGATTTAATGCCTTCTCTAAAAGGCATCACTAGCAAGCTGCAGGTCACGAATGAAGGCTAATAAAGCTAACGAAGTTAGGAAAGCAGATGTAGTGACCGTAAGGCAAAGGCTTACATAACACCCTCTCTCCAGTGCAGGAGCAAGCCGAACGCAGTAAGACTCAAAGTTCCAGCCCGGCAGAAACTTTACAGAAAGCTTTTATTTGTTCAGTTCAATAATTAATAGGTCTCTGCTGACCAGAGCTGGCAACTCAAACAAAAAAACAAAACAAAACAAAACAAAAACAAACAAACAAACAACAACAACAAAAAAACAGGCAAAGATCACTCTCTTCTTGAAATCAGGAATTAACGAAGAAAACTCAGCTAGGCTCTGGGCTTCAGACACTTGCTGATGAAAGCTGCCTCTTCTGTCCCCAAGGCTGCTGAGATCTTAAGAATGGATTTGCAGGAAAGAATCCCGTACCTTGCTGGGCAAGGCAGCTGAAGAGCACAGAGCCTTAGTAAACACTCTTTGGCCATTTGTGAGCACAGGAAAAACAGTAGGAAGAGGAGAGATGGGTGTCAGAAAATCTCTGAACCTGGTGACTTGAGTTTGATCCCCAGGACTCGCACAGGAGAAAAAACAACTGATGCCTGCAAGTCAATAACCCAACCTCCTCCGCACACGCGTCAAGGCGAGTGCCCACGTGAGCGCATGTGCACACACACACAAAAAACACACGCATACAGTGAATACATGAATGTTAAAAATGTTCTTTTAAATCTTAGGTGACAGCTGTAATGGGAAAGAGGGCTATTTTGAGCATCTCTGTTTGTGCCAGTGAATAACGAAGGAGCAGAGGAGTGGGTATGTTGTGATGTGTATGAAGAAAAGCCACGCACATGCATATGCAAATGACATATCTTCAGAGTCACTCCGGGAATCGACAGCAGCCACAAGGCTCTGCCGGAAGTGGAACAGAGAGACTTGGATGTGTCCTCACTGTTCAGATTGTTATCTACCTTGTCTGATTTGAAAGTTAAAACCAGGAAACTGATACAAGTGGCTAGAAAAGTTAGATACAGATTAGAAAAAATACTGAGGAAGTTGCTCTTGGAATGCACAGCAGTCAGCTTCCAAACACTCATTTCTTCTGCAATGATTTCCATTTCTGAACCCACCATACCTCTGGAAGTCAAGAAGAATAAAAATGGAATAAAAGAAATTCTTGTATTCAACTAATATTAGAGGTTCTTCCCAATACCTGGCAAAGAAATGAAGGGTGAGGGTGGGATGTGGGGTAGAATGCAGGGTGTCCTAGGACAGTCACTCACTGTTTATAACTGATGAGAAGTCTACATGGTCAGATCCAAGGTCCAGAGAATCCACACAGAAATACGAGCTAAAGAGCAAGTTCAGTGCATTAAAAAGAAGGAAGAGGAAGAAGTGCCCCATGAGAAAGAGGAGGAGGAGGAGGAGGAGGAGGAGGAGGAGGAAGGGGGCAGGGCAAAGGCTAGGCCAGGCATGATGGTGCACACCTTAAACACCAGCACTTGGGAGGCAGAGGCAGGAGGATCTCTGTGAGTTTCAAGGACAGTCTGGTCTACACAGCAAGTTACAGGTCAGCCAGAGATACATACTGAGACCCTATCTCAAAAACAAAAAGACAAATGGATATGAAAAAGTCAAATACATCTCCCCACACTAACACAAATAGAACACACAATTCCAAAGAGGCATCATTTTTTTTTTTTTTTGGTTTTTCGAGACAGGGTTTCTCTGTGTAGCTTTGCGCCTTTCCTGGAGCTCACTTGGTAGCCCAGGCTGGCCTCAAACTCACAGAGATCCGCCTGGCTCTGCCTCCCGAGTGCTGGGATTAAAGGCGTGCGCCACCAATGCCCAGCTGAGGCATCATTTTTTAATAGTATCAAAACCACTCAGAACCTAGAGATAAATCTACTGAAGACATGCAAGTCCAGATGGAGAGAGCTTTCAAACTTTTGTGAAATGTATTTAAAAGATAAAACTAAGAGGGTTTATCATTTGTGGTATTCCAGAAGTCTCAGTGTTGGGAAAGCGTCTGTTCTCCCTTGATTCTGCTGCAGCAGAGTGATTTTGACAAAAGTTATAATAAGCTTTGTTCTGTGTCAACAACTGTATTCTAAAATTTACATGGAAGGGCGAAGGTGAGGAGCAGTCAGTGGCTGGGGCTGTAACTGGGGTAGGGCACTTGCTTCAGCCTGCGCTTGGTCCATGGTGGAGTGCGAGGGATGTCAAGATTCTCCCAAGAAAGGGGAACAAAAGAGGACTCATCACCAGATGAATCTGTCCAGCTAATAGCGACACACTTGCTAAGATAACGTGCAAATTCCAGCAGAACAGAAAGAGGCTAGAGGGTGACCCGCACACACCCAGGGGCTGGACAGAAAGCTCAACTTACAAAACAAACCAGGAAGCTACAGATGGGCTTTTCTGTGGGCTGGGACTGTGGGTAATCTACGCTGTACCACAGATGTTCCCCTGTACACAGCAAAATCAATTCTACCTCCAGCAAATATTTAAACATGAAGGGCAAAGCTTTAAACACTTTAGGAGATGCTTTGAGACTGTAGTTTCATAACCTTGAAGGAAGGGAAAAGTTTAAGATACAAGGGTCGCAAATCAAACATCATGATTATAGACTTGTTACATTCAAATTAAGAGTTTCTACTCATCAAAAGGTGATATAAAAAGAGTCTTTAAAAAAGAGACCAGTGTTTGGAGGTCTCAAAATATACACAGTGGACAGCATATCTCGCTGTTCACATTGTAAAATAACTTCTACAAGCAACAGGAAAAAAACATAGTACAGAAACATGGACCAGCACCTCCAGCATATCACAGGGGAACACAACAGTGCCTAACCATAAGAACAGCTGTTCCGTTTCAGTAGTAATTAGGGAGATGCCAAGTGAAGCCATGGTGAGATGTAATTCACTCCTACAGATCAGTACAGACCAAGAAGGCTGGTGCTGGTCAGTGCTGCAGCGGTGGCTAGTGAGGTCTGTTCGGCAGAACCCAGTAGATCTGAAATGGACCCAGAGGGTCCATTCCCATTTATGCCCTACAGAAATTACGGCAACAGTGCCTCTGTGTATAAAAATATTTACACCATCCTTGTATGTAAGAGCAAAAGAATTAGAAATGACCTAAATGTCATCCATGGAAGAAAGAGAAAATACACTTTGCTATTCATAAGACATATATGTTAAAAAAAAAAAAGGAAATGAACTTTAGCCACATACATCAATATGAATGAATCTCAAAAATGTTAAATTTATTGAAATAACTATCTTACATGCATAACTACACATAACACACTTGTATAAAATTCTAGTAATCACTCAATGCATGAGAAACAAATCAACATATTATTTATAAGTGTAAATGTGTATATGAAAGGATGCTCACCTCAGTAGTCACGGGGAAATGTGCACAGGAAGCAGAGTGAGATGTGCTTGCATACCCACTATCAGCAAGAAGACGGAGAGGACTAAATGCTGCTAAAGGGTGAAGAAACTGCCACCTTCTTCCACACCAGCAGGGATGCGGAAGGCTGCAGACACTTCCGGACACTCTGGACAAAGTGGAAACACTTCAAAACACTTGCTCCAAAGGTTAAATACAGAATTACTGTATGACCCAGCAACTCCCTCTGTAGGGATCGAAACACTGAAAGCGTAAAGTTCACATAGAACTTTGCTAGAGTTCACAATAACATCATTTATGATAGTCACAAAGAAGAAACAACCTACATGCCATTCACAGATGAAAAATAAAAATCGAAAGCGCATACAATGGATTCAGTTCAGCAACAAAAAGGAATAAAGTACTGTCACAGGCTATAAAATGGATGCAGATACCCAAAGTGAAAGAAAACTAAAAAATAAAATAAAAAACAAAAAACAAAAAAACAAACAACAAGACCCCTACAATTCCCTTTGCATGAAGCGCCCCCTAAAGGTGACTCTAATAGACAGAGAGTTGTTTGGTAATTCCCTGGGGTGGGAGTGGGAGAGTGAGGTGAGGTCACTGCTGAAGAGCCCAGGCCATCTTAGGGAGGAGGGCATGTCCTAAAGTTGACTGTGGGGGGTGGCACAGCTCTGTCCCAGAATCTGCTGCATAGTGTACCTTAAATGGCTTCATTGTACAGTATGTGGATCATAACCCAACAAAACCATCCCCCTGAAATATATGATAACATTAGCAAGGAAGTATAACCACAAATTCAATATAATGGCAACTTTGGGGAAGTAGAAGAGGGAATAGAATCAGTAAGATGCCTTTTATTAAACTAGGTGATGTCACATACATGCATACCATATCAAGTCTTGATGCCAGAGATAGTCAAGGTATTTCTGTGACCCAGACGTATGTGAAGTTCGGCCTCTCGGATAGTTATGTGACAGTACTCTCCGCGTTACTGCTAAGCCTGTGAATTACTAAGGGTTGGAATCTGTGTGTGAAGCGTACAGTCTTGCACACTGCAGGGAGCTGTATAGTAGCAAAATGTTTCTAGGGCACAACTTTTGGTATGAGCTTAATTATGCATGGTGTCTGCCAGGCATTTCCACCACTCGAGTACTCATGCATCCTCTCTCCTTGAGGCTGAGCTGCATTTATCACTCATGCTGGGGCACAGAAGGAAGGTGATGCATCGGGACCTTCCAGGCAAGGCCTTAGAGGAGTAGCTGGCAGTTCCCACCGACCCACTCCTGGAAGCCGTCTATCAAAGCATAAAGAAGCCCAGACTAACTGTGGGGTAATAATGGGCCACGGAGAGAAAAGCCCGGGCAGGGCAGGCTACCCTGGATGGTTCTGCCCCCACCAAACTCCGAACCACATCCAGTTACGACAGTAGTACACAGGACAGAACTTCGCATCTAAGCTCAACTTACAGAACAGTGAGAAATAATTCATCCTTGTTGGTTTAAGGTATGAAAGTTGGTATGGTTTGCAAATAAGATCATAGTATCCTAAGGAAACAATGAAAGATATGTGTACAAGATATATGTAATCTTTGTGTAGAAGATACTCACAGTTTGCAATATCAGAAAAAGAAATAGAATGCATCTAAATGCACACATTCCTCCACTGATTTCATAGCAGAACCCAGACTTTCCTTTACATTTACAGTGTGGCTTCGGCAGGGTTTCCCTTCCCCATCAGAGGACAGATGACTCAGGTCCACACCAGACGCCCCTGGGACTGGTGGAGTCTGGGCCATGACTCAGCAGTGTAGTCCCAGTGGCTGTGAATCCCAGGCAAGCACTGGGCCTCAGGAACTCTCCTTCCCTTCCAGCCTGCTGTGCACAGATGGAACAGATCTCAAGAGGCTGAGAACTAAGCAAATGCCCCAGGAGGTGAGGCTGAGAGATGGAGAGAAACAACTCTAGGTCCTCAATGAACCTGGACTTCTGGTTGCTAAGCCAAGGCAGTTCTGTGGCTTTTTTTTTTTTTTTTTTTTTTTGACTTCAGTTGGGTTTGGTTTATTTTCTTTTTCTCTCTTTCTTTCTTTCTTTCCTTCTTTCTTTCTCTTCTTTTTTTTTTAACAAATGCAAGGTCTATCTCCATTAGAGAAAGCCTGTTTACAGAAGAGCAAACATCTCCCCAAACTAATTGAGAAGAGAGGAAATAAAGGAAGCAGAGAAGCTGATGTTAACGAACACACCTCTCCGTGTCTCACAGTTGGTATGTTAAATCTGCCTTGGTTCCCTTCATTCAAAAGTCATTACAGGAGCATCAATCCCAAGATTTCCCATTACTTTTAAACTTATTTCTACACATCTACTGGTGGAGCTCAGTATCCATGTCAGTGGGCCTTTTATTACTACAATATACACAGCACCCACTACTTATAGTGAGAAAGAAGTGAGTCAGCCCACTGTTTGCTTTTAAAGGGCACATGCCAGTTCTGGCTGAGGACTTCACGGTGTCAATGTGGGACATGTGTGGAGGAAGAACGATCAGTCTCGTGTCAGGAAGCAGAAAAAAAGAGAGTGAGGGAAAGGGTCTATAAATCTGTCTACACATCAATGGGTCCCTTGAGAAAGGGGTCCCACACTTGGGTCATGCCTCCAGTGACCTAAGGAACTTTCATTGGACCCCAGCTCCCAAATGTTCTGTCTCCCACAGTACCACCCTTGAAACCTGATCTAATTCACAATGGATCCTTGTGGGAAACACATTCCCAGAGTAAAATCTGATGTCAGTCTTGGCTGAGTGTGTCTCCATAGTCAGCCAACTACATCCAAAAGTGAAGGTTATAAGAGTCTAGGGTTGCCTTTCCTGGAGGTGTGGGGTGGGTGCATTCTCTAAAGAAAGGTTTGGGCAGGAGTGATATGCATTTCTACAACACTACAGGTGAATGGGGAGTGAATAACAACATACTGTGGAACGATCTGTAGCCACAAAATCACCCTTTCAACAGGTGTCCAACACCATTTAACAAATGGGTTTCAGAAGGCTGGATTTCTCATACGCAAAAGAGTGAAGTTGGACCTTTACCTCATACCAAGAACTAACTCGAATGGACTTGAAAGAGTATGTGGGCATAAATCTCCCTGACTCAACATTTGACAATAATTTCTTAAATATGGCAACAAAGGGATAAGGCAAGAGAATGGGGAAAAAATGGAGCCAGGCATTGTGGCATATACTTGTACTCCTCACACATGCAGGAAGCAGAGACAGGAGGATCACTGCCAGTTCCAGATTAGCCTGGTCTACTTATTGAGGCCCTGTCTAAATGAATGAATGAATGAGTTTGACTTCCCCCAAATTCAAAGATTTGTGATGTGGTATGTCCACACATTGGAATGTTATCCAGCCTTTAAAGGGAAGAAGTTCTGATATGGACTATTTGACAAATGAGCCTTGGAAACTTGGTACTAAGCAAAAGACTCTGAAAAATATCAGATTAGCCAGATTAGCATTGTATGGGGAGGTGCAGCCTTGAAGGACACAGGGTTTCCTTCTGGGAGATGGTCTTCCGGAAGTGGCGGTGATGGCTGCACACTCTGAACATACTAAAATCTCTTTGAATTTTGCACTTTGAAAGGAAAATTTTGTTATTCATGTCTTATCACAAAATAAGTCTTAATATCATCATTCTTAATGTAAAAAGCTGTAGTTTAAAAGTGAATGATTTCAGCTTTAAGTATAGACACAGAATATCAACATTAAGGTAACTTAACAATCTTGATCTAAGAATCAGACCGAAGGATTCAAAATCAAAAGATCTTGCTTCATAGACTCCAGCAATGTCTTTCTCCTCTGGGCCAAGTTTCCCCACAGAACAGACCTGGTGAGAACAGTATACCATGCTCCTTAAAGATGATGGACTTTTTGGAGAATCATGTTACTAGACCTAATTGTGTAATAGGAGTCTAAGTATTCAAAAATAAATCAATTTGTACTGCCTAATTGCATCAATTAGGTTTCTTCCAGATATAAGCAACAATAACAAAAGATCAAGTAACTTAAATGTCCAGATATAGCCTCAGGCTAACCCTAGCTCTCTCTAGTGATTGCGTAATATATTGGTGGAGACACCAGTTGTTTCCTGTGGATATCTCTTTGACGTAACCATGGCTACAAAGGTTGAGCAGCCTGAACCAAGAGTTGAGCTAAGTCACAGTTTGGGGAGGGGTGATAATTGCTGACCTCCAGTTCTTTTTCTCTACTACCCATCCCCCACACTGGAGGGTGTAACCACCATGGAGAACAGTCAGCAAGGAGCAACCAGCTGTCTATCTACCCTGAGGTCAGTTTAAATGTTGTGAAAGGTCAGTGGCTCTCCACTGGGTTAGTGGTTTCCCTCCAGAGACATTGAGCAACACCTAGAGCTGGTGTTTGTCACAGCTAGTGTGGAGGTTGGCCAGTAGTCCTTCAGCAATGAAGTAAGTAAAAGCCAGGAGACTGTTAAAGATCCTGTAGTGTGTGGATGTCTCCTACTCCTCCAAAAAGTAGCTATCTAACTTAGTCAAGAGTGACAAGGCTAAAACCACTTGTGTTACAATAGCGGATCTATGTACCCATGGTAAAAACCAAACAAAGCAAACAAAACCAATACTTCTTTAGCTGGGCATCATGAATCAATGAAACACATAAGTTACAGTATTCTTCACACCTACAAATTCTTCATAACTGACACTGCATTTGCAGAACATCCTTATTTCAAAAACTACTGGTTAAGAATAAAAATACATCATTTACTTGAAAGGCAATGTCAACCTGATATAAATGATGTTGTATGTGGCAGTTTTCTCAGCCATGCCTCCAAGAGTGCAGGATCAACAGGACTTGACTAGACCTTCAAATATTTGTTTCAAATGTCAGGTCCAAAGGAAACTCCAGTTCCCAAAAATCCAAAAGGCAGTCCAAATATCCAGAAATGAACTCAACCTGGACCAAAGTACCTGTCACTCACATTTCAAAGTCCATGCTAACATCCTAGTCCTTCTCATCCCCTCTCCTA
>CABHPQ010153569.1:0-16506 GCA_902168405.1 Peromyscus aztecus | reverse complement strand
CCAGGAATGCCCTCTCTGACGGTCTCCGACTCCACCTCGTCCAGTTCTGAGGCCAGTTTGCCTCCAACTCCGATCCCAGAGCACTCCCGCAGCCCCGCATCCGCCTCCCCTAAAGGGCTAACCTCTGACTCCTCTGCGCTCTCAGAGGTGACCAGCCTTTCCCCTACCTCAGAGCTGTCTCCAGAATCCGACACAACCGCAGACTTGGGCACAACACCCAAAATAGACCCAGAGAGTTCTGACTCCTCAGACCTCCCCATGAGCCCCAGGACCCCCACATTCACAACCCCTCACCCCACCACCACCTCTAACCCCACCACCACCCCTGAACCCACCACCGTCCCTCACCCCACCACCGTCCCTGAACCCACCACCGTCCCTGAACCCACCACCGTCCCTCACCCCACCACCGTCCCTCACCCCACCACCGTCCCTGAACCCACCACCATCCCTCAACTCACCACAACTTCTCACCCTACCATGAACCCTCAACATACCACGAACCCCCAGCTTCCCAGGACCCCTCACCCCACTGCCACGCCCCAACCTCCCACCAACCCCCATATTTCCTCAGCCCCTGCCACCCCTACAAACTCCCTTCCATCCTCCCTGGAGACAGAATTTCCCCCTCTCCCTCCAGAACCAAAGGTCAGGCCTAGCCTCCACCCAGAGCTGACCTTGGTGGGAGCCTCTCCCACAGTCACATCCCAGATGCAGAAACCAGAGCCCTCTCCAGCCTCCGAGTCTGACCCCTCCAGGCCCTCTCCAGCCCCAAGCATGGACCCACTATCCACGGAGGTCTCCAAACCACCCAGGAGCCAGAGCCCCAAATTAACCTCTCCACCTATCCAGACCTCACACTCAACTTCAGACCCCACTGTGACCCCTGACCTTCACCTCTCCTCTATGGCCCACCCGTTGGACCAACCTCCCCCTGACCACCTCACTCAAGGGCCAAGCCCTAATCACAACCCCGATCCCCTTGGGCCATGTGTGTCCCCAGAACCACCCGTAAGGGTCATGGCCTGTGAGCCACCTGCCTTGGTGGAGCTGGTGGCCGCGGTGAGGGAGGTGGGTGACCAGCTGCAGAGGCTGACTCAGGTCCTGGAACAAGACCGGCGGGACCGTCGAGTCCTGGGGCTGGGCCTAGTCCAGTTGGTGGAGGCTGCTCAGGGCCTGGGGCAACTGAGTGAGACTGTGAAGAGACTCGCAGAGGTGGCCTGGCCCCCCAGCACGCCTGTGCCCACCACCACCACCACAGAGGAGGAGGAGAGGCCTCTGAGGGGAGACGTGTGACCCATTCTGAAATTTGGGGTGCTTAAGATCCTCTCAAACAGGAGAAAACCAAAGTATTCTGCCAACAGAGTGTGGGTGTTGTTAATGGGGGAGGGGGGGACCCTGGAGGGACAGAGTCGCAATATTGACCCTAACTTGTCAATGCCACACATGCTACGGTAATGGTGATGGTGATGATGGGGTGATGGTGGCGTTGATAGTGATAATAGTGGGCAGGGGTGACACCGTGGTGCTTATGATGATGGTCACGGTGGTGATGGTGTTGGTAATAAAGGTGATGATGATGGTAATGGTCTGATGTTAGTGACCACAGTGTATTGATGGTGTAGTGATGGTGTGTTGGTGGTGAGGATGGTGTTAATTGTGAAGGTCACGACGACGACGGTGATGATGGTGAAGGTAATCAATCATATGACTGTGAGGATGGTGGTGATATGATGATGGTATTGATGATATCGGTGGCGGTGATGGTGGAAGGGGATGGTAATGGTGGCTATGGATAATGAAGGTGTTGATGATGATGGCAGTGAGCGTGATGGAAGATGGCGTGATGGGAGGTGACAATGAGTGATGCCATTCACAGTGCAGACATGGCGATGGCACTGATACGCTAGCCATGCTGGTGATCACCTTGATCGTGCTCCTGGTGATCATGGTGAGTCCTGACAGTGATGAATCGGTGCAGGCAGGAAGTTGTCTTAGCCGTGGTGACCCCAGCTTTAAGAACAGAGCACATGGTCCGTAAGTCCCAGTGGGTAGGGTAGCATTGCCGTCACAGGGACTGGCACTTACCGGTGCGTCTGTGTCACTGTTTGCCGTGGTTTTCAGCCTCCCTTGAATACAGTTTCTCATGTTGTGGTGACCTCCAACCACAACAGTATTTTCCTTTCTGCCTTACAGCTGTAATTTTGCTGCGGTTGTGAACGGTATTGCAAAGATCTGGTATGCGGGATGGTCTCAGGCAACCCCTGTGAAAGGCGCCGATGGGGTTGAGAACTGCTGGTTTCCGCAGCCGGCTGTCATTCCATCTCCGTTAACACGGGCTGGGGAGGGTACTGTTACCACAGCTCAGCAGATGAGGAGATGCACTCTCAGCCTGGACGCCGGGGAGGAGCCCTTGCTGGGGTAGTCCCGAGCCAGCTCCCGGGCCTCTTAGTCTCCGTTTCCCACCTATAAATGGGGATAATAATAGTGCATGCCTCATGGACATGTGGAGATGACTGGATGGTGACATTGTGTTTCTGAGGGTGCTTAGGCTCAGTGCACAAGAGATGAGTGACTGCCCTGCTATCCCCATTTTGTGCCCCGGTCCATGGCAACCCAAGCCTGTCTACTCCAGACCCTCCTGAGAGAAGGTTTCATGCGGGCAGCCCAATCTGACCTTTAGTTCAGTGTGTCGCAGATGCCCTTGAGCTCCTGACCCTCTTGCCTGTACCTCCGGGGTGCTGGGATTACAGATGTGCAATACCACACCTGCTTCTGTGCACCACCTGGGACTGAACCTAGGGTTTCATGCATGCTGGGCAACCATTCTACCAACTGAACTTCATTCCCAGCTCGGGGACCTTGCTCTTAAGATAGTATTACGTGGCCGCATCAGATCACCTGGACTTGAGTCCAGGCTTGGCTGTGGGCAGCCGTATACCT
Source organism: Peromyscus aztecus (assembly GCA_902168405.1). Classification (NCBI taxonomy): domain Eukaryota; kingdom Metazoa; phylum Chordata; class Mammalia; order Rodentia; family Cricetidae; genus Peromyscus; species Peromyscus aztecus. The sequence continues at coordinate 13,563 of CABHPQ010153569.1, read as the reverse complement.
CTGGGATTTTTGTTCCTTTCTCATCTGTAAAATGGGAGTATTAATCACATCAAGGGGTGAGGATTACCAATGACTTAGTTCCTGTATGGGCAGAGATGGTATGTGATAGATGCCTTCTTACCAAGAGCGAGCCCAGGGTTAGTGAGATGACGCTTACTATGTAAGCCTCAATGATCCGAGTTTTATCCCTGGAACCTAAATAAGTGATCCCAGACATATCTAACTATGCCTCTCTGTGCCTAACAGTGTGTGTGTGTGTGTGTGTGTGTGTGAGAGAGAGAGAGAGAGAGAGAGAGAGAGACAGAGACAGAGAGAGACAGAGAGAGAGAGAGAGGAGAGACAGAGAGAGACAGAGAGAGAGAGAGAGAGAGAGAGAGTCATGAAGTCCAGACTGGCTTCAAACTCTATAGCTGAATTTTGAACTCCTGATCCCCTCTCCCTCTATCTCCTGAGTCCTGGGATTGTAGGCATGTACCGCCTCTCGGAGCTTGGACTCTAGATACATGCCCTGCTATCGACACTATAGTCCTGCAAGGGAGGAACCTTGATCTGCATCACAGAAAGGACTCAGAGCAGTCTAGCTCATCACCAAATGCACACGGTAGATCTGGGACCCAACCCCGGAAGAACGATGGACATGCCCCTGCTTTGACCTTGTCCTGGGTTCCAGATGAGGACGATCATGACTTCCCCTGTCTTAGTGACCCGAGCAGGTCCCTTCCTATGTCTAAACCTATCCTTACTGGTCTGTAAAACGAGGGCTAGCTTGGAAGACACCACCTCACCCTGCCCCATCCACCCCCGCACTCCAGTTTCTGACCCCTGCAATCCTGGCCAGGAAAATGGTCCCTCCTCCTCTTCCCAGATCACGGCTCAGAGGTCACGGAAGGTGATGGAGCCTGGCGCCCCTGCACTCCTGCAAAGGCCAGCAGGGTCCAGTTACTGGCTCGGGCAGGGAGTAGGATATGTCCGGGGGTCTTGATAGATGGACACTCTGATCCCGCCAACAGGCAAAGGCACATGCAGGGAACTCTCTGGTCCCCAGATCTCATTAAGCCAGAGACTTAAATAACTCCTGACAGCTAACCTCGGGAGGGTAGGGCTTCTGCTGCCTTCTCCTTCCTGTCCTGGCTCGTTGGGGTGTCATAGAGCAGTACCCCAGCTTGGAAGAAACCGTGGTCTCTATCCCTGGGTGGGATCAGGTGGACCCTAACTATGAGTCATCTCTCCAAAAGTGCCGGAGGGCCCAGCCTGAGGTGCAGCCTTTGGCTCCTCTGCAAACCAGAGGTGTGTGGGTGTGTGATGGGTGTTCTAGCCCGAGGTCTCTCCACCCCCGTTACCTTCGGCCAGCCCCAAACAAGCGGGTACCTAATTACTCAGTCATTCTATCCCTGTTTGGCCGGGCAGCTAAGCCCAAACATCTGGCCCCAGGGCCCACAGCCAGGATGGGGAGCCAACTCCACCCGCTGCTGGCCCTGACCCTCGACACCTCCGTGGGGACAGCTGAGCTCTGTGTCTGCTTGCCAGCGTGCGGCAACCCAGAACAGTAGCTGCATAGGATGAGCAAGCTCGGCGGGTGCAGATAAACTCCAAACTTGAACTCCATTAAACCTACACCCCCCACCCTCCCATACCCCGCCCCCCGACACACACACCATACACACCATACACATCGTACACACACACATCAAGCAAATGAGGATCTGTCATTATCCACCTGGGCTATGACGGTCGGTAGAGAAAACTTAGACCGGTACTGTAACACCACATCCTCACATCACTTACACCCTGAAGCATGGCAAGGAGCACCCAGCATCCGGCTCTCTGGAAGTTGGTCAGGAACAAACCTCCAAGACCTGTCAAACCACAACCTGTGTCTCAGCACATCTAGTTATAATTTGTTACTCGGGGCTGGGGCTGCAACTCAGTTGGTCGAGTGCTTGCCTGGCATGCACAAGGCCCTGGGTTCAATCCCCAGCACTGCATGAAGTGGGTGTAGTGGAGTGTGCCTGTAACCTCGGCACTAAGGAGATGGAGGCAGGAGGATTAAGAGTTGAAGGTCATCCCTGGCTACATAGGAAGTCTGAAGTCGGCCTGGCTTACACGAGACTGACTCAGACAGACAGACAGACAGACAAACAAAACAACAAAAACTTACCTAGGAGAAGAACACTGGGCCTTTTGTCTCTCTGCACAGGCACTAGGCTGTGAACTTTGACTGTCTTTCCTGCAAGAGGCATGGGTAGTGGGCAGTTGCTATTAAAAAGAAAGTTACTGTCCGGGGTGGTGGTGGTGGTGGTGGTGGTGGCGGCGGCGGCGGTGGCGGTGGTGGCGCACACCTTTAATCTCAGTACTTAGGAGGCAGAGGCAGGTGGATCTCTGTGAGTTTGAGACCAGCTAGGGTTACATAGTGAGACTTTGTCTAAAAAAAGGGAGGAAAAAAGGAAGGAAGGAAGAAAAGAAAGAGAAAAAACAGAAAAAGAAAAAGAGAGAAACCTGGCCTCGAACTCAGGGAGATCTGCATGCCCACCCAGTATATGGGTGTTTTGCCTGCATGTATATCTGAACTCTATGGGTGTGTCTGATGCCCACAGAGGCCATAAGACATCCCATCCCCTGGAACAGGAGTTATGGGTGGTTGTGAGCTGCCGTGTGGGCCGGGGACTTAACCCTGGTCCTCTGCAGGATCAGCGAGTGCTCTTAACTGCTGAGCCACCTTTCCAGCTCTCTAGCTGTGAGCAGTGCTCATCGAAATCTAACCTAAGAACATGCCCTGCCCTTGAAATGGAAGTCCATGGCCCTCAGCATGAAGGGCCACCTTCTGCACCTTAGTTCCCGCCCCACCAGCTCCGTCACGACTGTGGGTGGTCTGGTCTACATATTTCCCATGAATGCAGCTGCCATCTGTGGTCCTCTGTGACGACTTCTTTGCCTTAGCATTGACGGTTCTAGGTGCCCCTGTGACACCCAGGACGTGTGCCCGACTCGTTCTTTTATTGTGACCTGATAGTATCTCACACAGGTGAGTCACATTGTGTTCATGCATTGGTTCATCTGTTGTTTGCATTGTCTCCACTCTCTGGGTAAGGTTGCTGTGTATACGTGTGTGCAGTCTTTGTATGTGTGAGTATGTGTGTGAGCACGTGTGTGTGTGTGTGTGTGTGTGTGTGTGTGTGTGTGTGCGTGCGCGGAAGCCAGGCGTCCATGTCAGATGTCTTCTGCAATTGTTTTCCACTTTAAAACAAAACAAAACAGGGCTGGCGCAATGACCCAGTGGTTAAGAGCTCTGGTTGCTCTTCCAGAGGACTTGGGTTCGATTCCCAGCACCCAGATGGCAGCTCACAACTGTCTATAACTCCTGTTACAGGAGATCCAATACCCACATACAGAAACACATGCAGGCAAAACATCAATGTACATAAAAATAAAAATACATTATAAAGTTGTCAGGCTTGGCAGCAAGTATCTTTAAAAAAACAAACACCTGAGTTGGAGAGATATCTCAGTGGTTAAGAGCACTGGCTGCTCTTCCAGAGGTCCTGAGTTCAATTCCCAGCACCCACATGGTGGCTCACAACCATCATATAATATGATCTGATGCCCTCTCCTGTCCTACAGGCATATGGGCAGACAAAACACTCTATATCAAAAAAAAAATTATAAAAGTATTGCCGGTGGTGGTGGTGCACGACTTTAATACCAGCACTCGAGAGGCAGAGGTAGGTGGATCTCTGTGAGTTCAAGGCCAGCCTGGTCTATAGATGGAGTTCCAGAACACCCAGGGATACACAGAGAAAACAAAACCCTGACATTTTCATTCATGTCTATAATGAATTTTGGTCATTTTCATCCCATCCCTCTCTCATGCCCCTCTCCTGCTGTTGGACCCTTTCTTCCCAGCTAATTTTCTTACTTTCATGTTTATTTTTTGTTTCCCCACTGAGCGTGGGCAGTTATCAGTAACTACGCTACTGAAGAAAATACTTCACCTCCCTCCGCTCAACAATTAACTACCACTCGTCACTCAGAGAGGAGCGGGGCAGGGCCCTTGAGCCTCTCCCCCATCCGAGTGCCGCAGGCCCAATCTTGTGCAGATAACCACAGCTGCGGTGTGCATCGGCCACGGCACATCTGGGGGGCAGCGGTTCACAGCGCTACTCCCCACCCTCCAGCTCTTACATCCTTTCTTCTTCACGCTGCCTGGGTGTTGGGTGATTTAGATGCCCAACTGAGGACTGAACGCTCAGGCCTCGTCCCGGGCTAGGGGGTCTCCCTGCCCACGCCTCCCTAGCCCTGGAATTGCAGGCACACTCTGGCTGCACACGCTGCTCATGTGAGTACTGGGTACCTGAACTCAGGACTCACGCTGGCGGAGCCGTCTGTCTGTACTCTGTGTGGCCCTGTGGCCTGTCCTGGGTGTAAATCTAGGACTGGAATTGCTGGGCCTGGTGGAGCTCGTCGTCGTGGAAGTTACATCTATGATGTGTGTGCGTGTGGGGAGGGGACGCACGCGCCACCACGCGTGTGTAGAGGTCAGAGCACAGCTTGCAGGGGTCTGTTCTCTGCTTCCGCCACGTGGGACCCGGGACGGAACTCAGTCATCGGGCTCACTGATCCCTCTCACTGGCCCCGATGGTGGTGAAAAGTCTGCTCACGTGTGTGTGTGAGGGGCCGCTTGTCACGCCCTCGCCTGTCTGTCCCTAACGGAGGTGGCTGTGCTCACGGGTCTGCAGTGTTCCTTGCTTGGCTTTCAGTCTTTACCGATCAGGGGCCACAACTCAGAGGGGGTGAGCACCTCAGTGACACAACCGTGTTCCTCTGCACCTCGCACTTCCTCCCACTCCCCCCCAGGCTGAGCTCACCCATCCCCATCTTCACACACCCTTGCACACCCACGCGATGTCCGCACCTCGGCTCGCTCCACTGCTCCTCACATTCGTAACTCTTATACACACCACACTAGCACGCTATGCGTACCCACACATTTGTGCCCACACTCATAAACTCTCACACACTCAAGCTCACGCTCACTCCCGTGTACCTGCACTCATGTTGACACCTGTGGACACACCTGCACACTCGCATTCATATCTAACCCCACACCCTCACACCTCATGTTCACACACACATTCGTGATCCTGCACACTCAGCATGCACTCTTGCATGAACACATTTATGCAACATACTCATGTCCATGCTCATTTACGCTCACACACATACAAGCACACATCTTCACGTCTACCCCACATTTCATATTCACACACCTGCTCATGTGCACACTCATGTTCACACCCTTCTTTGAGCACAAGATCACACTCATCATCACACTAACCCTAGCACTCTCCTCCACACCCACACACTTACATTACATACCCATGCTCACACCCACACACATCTATACTTTGATTCACACTCCCCTGGATGGATCATATTCACAGTTTTACACACCTGTGTTCACTCTTGCACACACAGTCAATCTCATGTTCACACCTGCCCTTACCCTCACACACATACTTCATGTTCACACATATTCATGCTCCTGCACACAGTGAACATTCTTACACAAACACACATCACATACTCTTGTGCACTCTCACACTCAGGTCCACACTCCTGCACACATGAACAGTCTTTTCACTCCCACCCACACTTCATATTTGCATTTATTTTCACACCACCCAGTTCACTCTTGTACATATGCACACTCATGTTCATACCCACCTTTACACACAATCACACTGATGATCACATTAGACCTAGCAATCATTTCCACACCCACACATGTACACTCACACTTCAACAGCCTCCTATTTCCCTCCCATGTACTCACATTCACTCCTGCTCCTACACTTGTGTACACTCACATTCATACCTGCCCACATGGTTTTGTGTTCACACTCACTTCCACACACTCATGTTCACTTCCACATGCACAAACACTATCATGTCCACATGTACACTCAATCTTACACCCCACACTTCATAATCACAGTCACCCACATGCTCATTCACTTCACACTCATGCGTTTGCTTGCACCCTTGCACACTCACATAGCCACATTTGTGACACACTAGTCCTAGCACATCTACACTCACTCATGTCCACTCATGTCCACACACTCATGCTCTCAAGCACCCATATCCACACTTGTTCACATCTCATACATGCATTTCGTATCACACCCACCCACTTTCATGATGCTGACCCCTGTACACACAAGCACAAGCTCATAGTCACACCCACATTCACATCCCCGGACTTAACCATCACATTCACACACGTTAACTTCTGCATACATGCACACTCCCATGTTCACATCTACCTTGCACACTCATGCATCCACGCTCCTGCGATCACTCTTGCTCTTGCACTCACTGCGTCACACCTCCCACACACACTCACGACATTCTTGTGTGCTTATTCACACGCACACAATTCTCACTTTCATCCACACTCTTGTGGCTGTGGCTGCACACACCAAACACACACACACACACACACACACACACACACACGGCTGTGGTTGCACACATACTCTCACACTTATCCACACCCTCCTCTCACACCCCTGCAGCTCAACAGGTGTGTGTGAACTCTGACCGGTGTGTGGCTGCCGTGCCGCACCACAGCCCCCAAAGTGAAGTCGGGAAAGTCCCAGGGACCCCTGCGGCATGTTGAGAAGGAGGAGTCAGAGAGCAGGGAGAGCGTGCGAGCCTGTGTCCTTGGTGTGAAATGGTGCAGTTAGCATTGTTAGTGTTGTCCTGACCCTTGGACCCTTCCTGTCATCCCCTGTCGCTGAGGTCCACACTTGTCATTATCACCTTCCAGCTAATCCTCAGCTGCCACCACCAATTAACACGCCCACAGGCACCCCTGTGCCCCCGCCCCCCACAATCCCTTACCCTCGACACCCTCATCCCAGGCGCCTCCCGCTTTTATGGGACACATTCTTGGCCTAATTGCTCGCGCTATTTTAGACCCATGGAGGAGGTGGCAGGAGGTCTTGACGCAGCTCACCCCCTTTGCTGTCCCTGTCGATTCTTCCTAAAGAGCCTTTACTCCGAGGCGCCCCACTGGCGCCCAGGATGGCAGCTTTGGCTGGAACCCAGAGTCCAAGGCTCCTTGGGGTCATGTCACACACAGGCACACATGCCCTGCCAGCCCCCTACCAGGCGGCACCTCGTAGCCACAGCAGGGGCACTCGGGTGTGTGCAGGGGGCTAGGGAGCCAGGGACACTCGATCCGTCCCTGAGTTGTAGCCTTGCTCTGGGCCTGCAGCCAAGCAGGGCACAGAGAGGAAGAGAGCGTGTTTGCAAACAGGGTGGCTGCCAGGAAGGGGCTAGGGTGTGTGGGGGGAGGTGAGGAGTGGGGGGACCAGACGGACAGGGCTGGGGACTGGCTAGGGCTCCTGTCTGACCTACCTTACCCGGCTGCCTTACGCAAGCATGCACACGCAAAGTTGGATGGCCAGCGAACCACAGACGTCTGCCCGTCTCTCCCTCCTCGGGGCAGCGATTTTTTTTTTTTTAAATGATGCTCTTAGAAACGGTGTGAACTCAGGTCCCCACGCTTTCATAGCAAGCGCTTTACCAACTGCGTCATCCCCAGGCAGGACCGTGTTTTTCATGGCATTGTTACCGCACAGACTTTGATTGGGTAGAATAGAGAGGATTCTTAGAAATAAATGGCTCACGGGACTGGGGATGCAGCTCAGCTGGTGGAGTGTGTGTTTAGCACACATAAAGCCCCAGGTTGGAATCCTAGCACTGTATACACCCAGCACAGTGGTGCAAGCCTGTAATTCCATCTCTCAGGACGTAGGGACAAGAGGATCGGGAGTTCAAGGCCATCCTCAGCTACATGGTGAGTTCTAGGGCAGCTTGGCCTATGTATGACCATGAACACTCATCTCTCCCCTAAATGGACAGAGTCACAGCACAAGATCCAGTTGCAAGGGGGACTTTATTTGCAGAGGGCAGCTGAGGCAAGAGTACATAAAGTATCTCAGATGGTGGCGGTGGCGGCGGCGGCGGCGGCGGCGGCGGCGGCGGCGGCAGCGGCGGGGGTTGTGTGTGGGGGGGCGGAGGATGTCCAGGCATGCAGGTAGGTGGGAGAAAAAGCTGGAGCAGATCTGAGTGCCCTGAAGCCCCATGAGAGAAGACGGGGTGACGAAGCCAGGAAGACAGTGGTGAAGAGTGGGGGAGGCCCCCAGTGGGGAGCCCTGGTGATCAGATGTGTCTACCGATTTGACTGCTTGCTGTAGGCCGGGCGCTGCTCTGGGGATGCAGGGTCAGTCCTCCGGGAGCCAAGACCCTAACCCTCTGGGAGGGCGCACAGTTAAAAGAGGTCCAGCGCACACCAAATAAGTAAATGAAAGGAACAGCCAGTAGAGGAGGGGCCGAGGATTGTGAAGTCCAGGGCAGGTGGCTGTCTTACCTGGGGCTTGTAAGGGGGGCGGGGCGTTACCTGAGGTGGGTGGGACGGTGCACAGCTAAGCAGGAGAGCTGAGCGCGGTGCATGCCTGCTATCCCCAGGACTCAGGATTCTGGGGCAGGAGGATCCAGAGTTCAAGACCAGAGACAGCCAGATGGCTCCCGTAGGTAAAGGTGCTTGAAGACTGATAAAGAATTCAGTTCCATCGCTGGGCCCCAAGGTGGAAGGGAGAACTGGCTCCCGAAAGTCCTCTGACTTTCACACAACACACACGAGTGTACGCACGCACGCACGCATGCACAGAGCATACAGAGCATAAAGGAGGGATACAGACTACACACAGGACAGGCAGGGGAGGGATTGGAAACAGAGAGGAGGCCACAGCCAGGCAGCGGGGGCTAAGCAGGTCTCGGCATGCAGGCTGCTCCCCCTTTACAGCCCCGTGGTCTCCTAACTACTCATCTTCCCTCAGCTCCTTTGCCAGTTCCTCAGCCTCCCCCTCCCTCTGCTTCCAGGGTTGGCCTAGGTAGCCCTTGATGGAGCTCACAGGGTTCCTCTTCCTGGGGTGAGGGTCTAGCAGCCCCCACAGGAGAGCGTCTGCCGCAGGTGATAGGCCATACCAGGGCTGTGGCCGGTCTTGGGGCTGGCCAGAGGCCTGCCAGATAAGGAAGTCCTCGAAGAAAGGGTCAGCCTCCACCAGGGGCTGGTCCCAGGGGAAGTAGCCGGTAAGAAGGCAGAAGACCAGGACTCCCAGAGCCCAGGCGTCCAGGGCAGGTTGGATGGGTAGTCCCTCGGGGAAGGGTGGTGGGGCACACAGCTCAGGGGCCGTGTAGGGGATCGGTGGCCCAGTGAGTCGGAGCAGGGTCCCTCTGGGCCGGGTGTGGCCGAAGTCCGTCAGCTTGATGTGATGGCAGTCCGGGTCACACACCAGCACATTCTCTGGCTTCAAGTCCCGGTACACCAGGCCATGGGAGTGAATATGCTCCAAAGCTGAGGCCAGCTGGGCTGCACAGCGCTGGACTGCGGGCTGGGGAAGACCCACCTGCAGGGGTGAAAGATCATGAAGGTCCCCTGCTCCCCTAGCTGCTGAGGGAAACTGAAGAGGTAGGGCTTCTTTTCAACCCCAGGCACAGCTCCTGGAAAAGCTGAGAAGGCTAATAGGTCATGCCAGTGAGGCCTGTGAGCCTTGAGAGACCTGCGAGGCCCAGTGTGATCTTGTTAGGCATGTGTCTCTAAGGGTTGTGAACCTGTGATACCTATGAGGTCCAGTGTGAGCCTATCAGACCTGTGAACCTGTGAGGTCTCTGAGGCCCAGTGCAAGGCTGTCAGGTCTAGTGTGAGCTAGTAAGGACTACCTGAACCTGCGGGTCTTAGGAGTCCTATGAGACCTAGTGTGAGCTATGAGTCCTAATATGAGCTCCAAGGCCTCGTTGAGCCTATGAGTTCTGTGGGATTGTGGGGCCGATTGGTGGGGGGATGAGGAGGACCAGCATGAGTCTGAGCCTGTGAGACCTCTGAGGCCTAGTACGAGCCTACAAGTCCCATGAGTTTGCAAGTATGCTGCGGCCTAGCATGAGCCTCTGGTGTGACCTGGACAGATCTGTGAGGCCTAGTGCGAACTGATGGACCCCCAGATGGGCCCCAGTGAGCCCGTGAAGCCTGTTAACTCCAGCAGGACAGACTATGAGCTTGTGAGGGTTGGTTAATCCCAATAGGACATAGTCAAGGAACACTGAAGTGGCCCGACAATTCTAGAAATTGGGGTTAGATGGGGACCAGGGCGGCCTAACACAGTGAACGTGATTCTTGGGGTTCCATGAGCTTCCCACAAACCCTGGTAAGGCTCACGAAGGCAATACCCAGGGGCCGACCTACTCACCTTGGGCTGGATGAAGGTGATGAGGTCCCCGTGGAGAACAGGCTCCGTCAGGAAGCTGTAGGAATTGGCTGACTCAATGCCAATGCCGTAGGCTGCCACGATGGCCGGGTGCGTGCCAAGTGAGAGGCCCACGCAGAACTCATACAGGAAGCTACGGAGGGAAGTCGAGGTCTTGGGGAGCTGCTTCAGTGCCAGGGGTGTTCCTGGAGGTGGGGGGCAGATGGAACAGGGACGGATGTCAGAGGTGGGTAAGAGTTTGGGGTCACTAGACCAGCTCTCTTGATCCTCTTCCTAGGCTTCAGGAGGGAATCTGTTTCCCAAACGCCTCCTTGTCCCCCAATCCCTGCCTCCCTACCAACTACTCTAACAGCACCAGGCTCTGCTGCTGCTAACGGTAGCATGTGGCACCCATGTCCACCCATGTCCATGCACGTCCACCCACGTCCACGCAGTCCACCCATGTCCACCCACGTCCACCCACGTCCACCCACATCCACTCTGCATTTCTGTTCTCAGGGTGAATAAAAACCGAACCCGGAACCTCCGGTGACTGTTTAACTCCCCATGATGACAATCCCATGTAGGAGCATTTTTTTTAATTAATTCAATTTCATACGTTTATTTTACACCCGGAAGGGAGTTTCCCCTCCCTCTTCTCTTCCTGTTCCCTCTCCTGTCCTCCTCTCTGCACCCCCACTCCCCACATCCACCCCTTCTCTGTTTCTGTTCAGAAAGGGGCAGGCCTCCCATGAGTGTCAATAAAACATGGCATATCAACTTGAGGTAGGACTGAGCTCCTCCCCTTGTATTAAGGCTGGGCGAGGCAACCCAGTATGAGGAATGGGTTCCTGAAAGCCCGCCAGAGGTGGTGCATATCTTTAATCCCAGCACTTGGGAGGCAGAGGAAGGTGGATCTCAGTGAGTTCAAGGCCAGCCTGGTCTACAGAGCGAGTTCCAGGACAGCCAGAGTTACACAGAGAAACCCTGTCTCAAAACAACAACAACAACAACAACAACAACAACAAAACCAACAAACAAGCAAACAAAAAAGAAAGAAATAGGCTCCTGAAAGGCAACTCAAGCATTAGGGACAGTCCTGGTCCCACTGCTGGGAGTCCCACAAAGGACCAAGCTACACAAGTGTCACACATAGGCAGAGGGCCTAGGCTGGCCCCATGCAGACCGTGGGAGGATTTATTTTTTCTTTTTCTGAGGTAGGGTCTCACGTATTCCAGCCTGGCTTCTGGCTCCCTCTGTAGCTGGGGATGACGCTAAACTCCTGATCTTCCCGTCTCACAGGTGCGACTGTAAGTATGGCCCACCATGGCTGGCACAAAGACATGTTTGAGGCACCTGGGGAAACTATACAGAGTACAGGGTAACAGGTCCAATTAAGGAGTCATGATCCTAGTCCATGGAGAAACAACTTCCTAGCTTCTCTCTCCAAGATAGAAACTTTTAGTGTCAAGCTTCTAGCCATCAGCTGTTATTTCTTAAGCTTATCTTAAGGGTTGTGTTGTGTGATTCAGGCAGGTTGCCAACTTTCTCTTCTTTTATTGTTGAGGATTGATCCTAGGGCCTCGGGCATGCTGGGCAAGTGCTCTACCACTGAGCCATGCCCCCCAGCCCTCAGTGGGGATTCTAGGCAAAGGCTCTATGGAAGAATGATGTCTTTCCCTGCTCACTGATGGGTTCCGGGTTAACGGCTTATCACTGGGCCACGTCCCGGCCTCTCACTGGTACAGTCTAGGCAAGCACTGGAGCCCTGAGTCATATCCTCAGACTTCTTTTTACTTTTTGCTTTGATACAAGTTTTCACTAAGTTTTTTCAGGGGCCTCGCATGAATTCTGCAGCCTCAGATAGACCCTGAAATGGCCATCCTACTTCCTCAGCCTCCCGTACGGCTGAATGACATGAATGGCTGCCTCTTTAAACACCCACCTTTCAGTTCCACACACTCTAGCCTGAAGTGTGGCAGTATCTTCTCCAGCTGTCTTGGCTTCCCACCACCCTCTGGTTTTCGTGTGTGTGTGTGTGTGTGTGTGTGTGTGTGTGTGTGTGTGTGTGTCTGTTTGTGGACTGAACTGGGGCCTTAGGCATGCGAGGTGAGTAGTGCCCTATCCCTGAGCTACAGCCCCCATCTCACCTAGTGTTCTAAAGGTCTCTGCTCACTTCCCACTGTACTATGAACATCTCAGCACCGCCTCCATCTTTACACCCGGGGCATCATCTAGCACAGCGGTTCTCAACCTTCCCAATGCCGCAACCCTCTAATACGGTTCCTCATGTGTGCTGACCCCCCCAACCATAAAATTATTTTTGTCGTTACTTCATAACTGTAATTTTGATGCTGTTATGAATCATCATGTAAATATCTGTGTTTTCCGATGTGTCTTAGGTTACCCCTGTGAAAGGGTCGTTTGCCCCCCAAAGGGTCGTGACCCACAGGTTGAGAACCACTGATCTAGCATGAGGCTGGGCACCCAGGGGTGTAACTCATTTGTCCAATGAAACCAAGCCGTTGAGGCCTCACCAAGGGCGCCTCAGTTCCCCTGCTGTTGTTCACGGCTCCATGCTCTGAGCAGATCCGCCACAGATCTCTTTCTGTTTCCCTCCCTCTCTGTTCTGGGCCAAATCACCTTCCCTCAAATTCAAACAACAGAAGACAAATCCCTAGGGCCCCCCCTGCCCCCCCGCAAATGTGGCTGTGTTCAAAGATAAGCTTCCTTCCTTCCTTCCTTTTTAGTTTTTGAGAAAGATCTCTCTGGGTAATCCCACCTACCCTGGAACTCCATTGACCACACTGGCCTCAAATATGAGTGGTCTTTATTCATGCATTTCATGTGTGTGTGTGAGCATATGCTGTGTGTGTGGGGGATGCCTAAAGAAGAAGGTGTTACATTCCCTGAAACTGGAGTCACAGGTGGTTGTGAGTTGCCTGATACTAGGAACTGAACTCAAGTCCTCTGGAAGGGCAAGAAGCACTTTTTTTTTCTTTTCAAGAAAGGGTTTCTCAGGCTGGAGAGAAGGCTCAGAGGTTAAAAGCACTGGCTGCTCTTTCAGAGGTCCTGAATTCAATTCCAGCAACCACATGGTGGCTCACAACCACCTGTAATGAGATCTGGTGCCCTCTTCTGGCCTGCAGACATACACGCAGACAGAACTCCATACACATGATAAATAAATAAATCTTTAAAAAAAGAAAGAGGGGTTGGGGATTTAGCTCAGTGGTAGAGTGCTTGCCTAGCA
>CABHPQ010153568.1:0-17909 GCA_902168405.1 Peromyscus aztecus | reverse complement strand
GATCTGCCTCCCTCAACCAGCCCTCAATTTCTAACAGCCCATTCAGACATGACATTATCAATGGTCAAATCACCTCGCAGATGCTCCTCCTCTGAACGAACAGTCCTGCAGGACAAAACCAAGTTTTCAACACTTGGTTATGGGGGAGGGAGGAGTATTTTATTTCCAAACCTCAATACATAATAGCTCTACAATTACAGATTACCTGACACGTGCCAAACGAATTCTGCAGGTTTGAGAGACACTCAGCTACTCACATAAATCACATCAGTTATAGTCTGTCGTGTAGCAAAGGGAACATTGTGTGCAAAAATATGAAAACTTAATTAGTGAAAGCATGTATATCCTCAAAGCAGAAGGTCCAGGGAAGACATGAGCAACAGTTGAGAAGTTGCTGCCAGCAACCTGAGCCTAGCTCTCCCAACTGACTTTGAGAAGTTACTTAGTTTCTCCACATCTCATTTTACACTGTGGGGGTGATCGGGTCTGGAAAGATTGTTGTTAATTAAAGATTGAACCTTTAGTTATTTCTGGCACAGGTTCAGTGACATCAGAAACATAAATCAGCTGAGGTAGTGCATTACAGACGCATGTGCAAGAATTAAAAGCGATGTTACATTACTGTATTAACGCATTCTGTCACACAGCGTGTGGATGAAAGAAGGATGGAACAGATACCTAGAGAGATTTGAAGTCAGGAGATGGAGAGTGTCCTGTTCCATCGGCTTCCAGTTGTTTTTAAGATTCCACTTCCATTTTGCATTGACATCGGGATGTATACTGTTGTTGGAGAGGTAGGTCAATTGTGGCATCATATAAATATAGTTTTATAGCATTAGTGGTGGGAAATTTAAACACATAAAACTGTGTGCATGTGGGACACCACCTTGAACATATCACATAATGTCACTGTAACATAATCATTTATTCTATGTATTTATGTCTCCAGACTTCAATGATCACTTTTAATACTGACCTCACTGAACCGCCATGAGGATTTAAAATTAGTTCATGAAAAACTCTTAGCACAGTGAATGGCTTTTTTTTTTAAATAGCCATTAAATATTACCTATTGGATACGGACAGTAGAACTGACAAGAAAGAGTAATGAAGAAGTTTAGCGGTCTACATTCCACAGCTGGCTGGCTGGTCGCACCATCACTGAGGTACTGAATACAAGAGCAAAGCTTCGTTTCTTTGTATGGGTGAGAATTACTGTGATTTTTCTAAGTTCCATGCTGCTTCTTCTGGATATAAGAATGCCATATCAGCTACAGTATTTTTTAGGATAGAAATACACTGATGCCCTACAATGTACCAAGTGCCGAGGATTCGATCTTGGAGTTGGCGGTAAGCTGAATGTACCTCTGGGACAGTCGCACTGTCCCAAAGTGCAGAGTTTGTGACGCCGAATACTAACGCTGAGGTTAACGGAGAGTCAGCTTTCCTGTGTTCATGAAGAAGGGAAGAAAAGCAACTGGTGATGGAAGAAAGGAAATGGGGGAGGCAGATGCAGAGAACAAATGCAAGGACGTGGGAGGAGAGGAAAAACGAAATATTCAAAACCCACGAAGAACAGAAAGCGTGTAAAATTCGGATGAAATAAGGGTGACTCTCTATGTGCTCCCAGCGATCTCGCTGGCTAGGGACCGCATACTTACCAAGCTGCCTTCAAAACTCTCACACCCGTGATGCTCGTTAGGAAAGCGTTCTGAGGGTACCTACTTCCGGGAGCGGCGCGGCGCGGTGCTATGGCGTCACGACCGGGCGGGGACTTCCGGTTCTGTTGAGGCTTTGCCAGGACATCTGTGAGCAACCCGGCACACCTTGCAGGTGGACAGGTGAGCTGCTGCGGACCGCACTGTGGGTGGTTTTGCCTGAGGAAGGGCAGGCGTGCTGCGTGCGGGGCGGTGCCAGGATAACGGAGCAGCCATCACCCCGGGTGCAGAGCCGCTGAGCTGGGCCGCGCGGAGCCCTTTGGTACTACGAGCATCCCACCTGCGGCAAGGTCGCCAGAGGTTCCCTGGGAAAGGATGAGCCTGAGCCTTGTTAGCCAGCCCGCTAGAAATGAGTCAAGAGTCTGCTCTGGGGCTGCCCACGCATCTCAGGTCCACACTGTTTTCATTAACTCTTCCTGCCTTAGTTGCAAACTTTCACCTTTTATCAGTTTATCCCCCCTCCCCTCGCAGCTCAGAATTCAGGTTGAGACACTTCTTTCATGACTCACTAATTCATTTCTTCCCATTCAGGTTATTACTGATCGTCTGCTCTCTGTTCTGTATGCTCAACAGTGGGAGGACTTAGAGTCTGCCATTTGAACCCACCCATCTTTCTTTGCCCTTTTAGTTTTAAAAGCACGTCCTTATAGCTAGGGTGGGGGATGCAAACAAACAGACCCGAAAGTAGAAAAATCTCTAGTCTTTAGTCACAACGATTTGTTTAAAACAAAACTTTGGAACCGTAAGCAGGAATGTTTGGTGTCTGTTGAATGCTTTCTTGTTTTCCATCTAAAATTGAAAGGACTTTTTGCCTCTCGCGGTTTCTCCAGAGAAATCTACCTGAGAATTACATTCACCATCACAGATAATATGTTGTTGCTCTCTAACTGCTTTCTTTGTCTTTAGTATTTCAAAATGCATGTTTGGCATGCCTTGTATTTCTGTAGATTTCTCCAGCTGGAGGTTGGCTCAGCTTCTTGAATCTGTAGATTTATGTCCTTCTCAAATTTGGGAAGTTCCCAGATACTGTTTCCTTGAATGTCTCTTTTAGGCCCACATTGTCTCCCCTGGAACTCCGATTGTATGCGTTTTAGGTTATCATTGTAGTAGCAGTTCCTGGGCCACTGCTGAGTTTTTAGACTATTTCCCACTAATTCAAGTGTGTAAATTCTGTGAATCTAAGTTCTCTGATCTGGTTCTTGTCGGTTCCCCTCTGCAGTTGATCCCACTACATAAGTTAATTGTTATTTTTAAATCCCTTGTTCTTGTTTCTTATGTAGCATTCTTTTGGTAGCTTCTAAACTTTAGCATGCACTCACATTTTTGTGATGGTTTGCTGTTTTCTGGTAAGAATATTTTAATCAAGTCTTTTCTCATTTTGGAAAATATTATGTTCCTGGTGTCTTCAACATTTTCCCAAACTACTTTGAGGAAGAAGTTGGGGTGTTAGAAGGTAGGAGAGACTGGTAAGGTCAACATTGGCAAAATGTCAGATCACTTTCTGAAATGTGGTATGGCATACTTGTCTCTTAAAGATTCAAAATGTGCCGGGCGATGGTGGCGCACGCCTTTAATCCCAGCACTCGGGAGGAAGAGGCAGGCGGATCTCTGTGAGTTCTAGGCCAGCCTGGGCTACCAAGTGAGTTCCAGGAAAGGCGCAAAGCTACACAGAGAAACCCTGTCTCGAAAAACCAAAAAAAGATTCAAAATGTTTATCAGTGTGTTGTGAACTAATGCTACATGACTGGTGAGGTGAGGTCCTAAGTGGTGAGACAACTTTAATCTCATCCTCAGGAGACACTTGGGTTTGAAAATCAGCTTACCTGCACTGCAAATACCCTATTAAAATGGACCACGTAGAAAGCATAGGGATGATGTGCTCAGGTCTTCAAAACAACAGCCTGTTTTTGTTTTGGAGTTCCCATTGTCAGGCTTAGCAGTAAAGTTACTTTCTTAATGACTCCTGTACCATTGAACAAGTCAAAGCCAGCTGATGAGTTTTCTTAGTTAACCTACTTGGGATTGGACCAAGACTGACTTTGCTCTACCCTTTTAAAGTTCCTAACCCACATAATTTGTGAGGATATAACATGTTGTCTAAAGGCATTAAGTGTTAGGATGGTGTGCTATGTAGCAAGAATAAATGGGGTACCCTGTATTTCCTGCAAACTTTTTATTTTTTAAACTGTAACAACTGTCGGTGTATGTCTCCTGCAAGATATGGTCTGGAATTACTGGCTTCCCCTAACTCATTAACCTGATATTCAAGGCCTTCTTATCTGGAGTAGGAGAATCCCAACCGTGATCTGAATATGTGTGTGTGTGTGTGTGTGTGTGTTTGTGTGTTTGCAAATCTGTCTCTTGTGATCAGCATTATACTTTGTGGAGTTTTTTTGTTTTTTGTTCTTGTTTTTGCTTTTGTTTTGTTTTGTAGTTTTTTTTGAGACAGGTTCTTCTGTAATCCAGGCTGACTTTGAACTCCTGATCTTACCTCTACCTCCCAGTGGTAGGAGAATAGGCATGAGCCATAATACTTGGGTTTTTGTTTTGTTTTGGTTTTTGTTTGTTTGGAGGCAGTGTGTGGGGTGTTTGTTTGTTTTTTAAACAATTTTATGTCATGTAGCCCTGACTGGTCTCAGACTCACAACATTCCTGCCTCAGCCTCCCAAATTCTGGGATTCTGGGCATGCACCAACATATTCAAACAATACTTTCCCTATTGGTAATCTTTGAGTCTTCTAGAAAGCCTTTATGGTTATTAACCATCTGTTTTGGGCCATTCTCTTTTATAAAGCACCCTTCTGATATTTTGCCTGTATTTTAATTGGATCTGATATTTTGCCTGTATTTTAATTGTCTCCATCTTACTGACTTTGTAGATGTTCTTTGCATTTTCTGAATATGCGCATGTTGAGGAAATCTATTTTGTATGTATAGCTACTACACACAGGTTTTATAAAAAATATGGACTGAAGATGTATTCTCAGTGATAGAGCAAACACCTAACATATGCAGTGTCTTGGGTTCAACCCCTGACCCCACAAAAAAGTAATTATATGTTCAGATAGATAGTATACTGAGAGATTAAGAGAATGAAAAGAAAATCACAGAGTGGGAGATCACTATAAACTTGTACACACACACACACACACACACACACACACAATTTTCTTGTATCTGTTGACACTAGCTTTGTGTCCTAGTATGTGGTCACTTTTGGAGAAAGGTCTATGAGGTGCTGAGAAGAAGGTATATTCTTTTGTGTTTGGTGAAATGTTCTGTAGATATCTGCTAGGTTCTTTTGGTTTTATAACATCTGTTAGCTCCAGTATTGCTCTGTTTAGTTTTTGGCTGGAAAAAGAGTGGGGTTTGAAGTCTCCCACTATCGGTGCGTAAGGTTCATTCTGTGATTTAAGCTGTAGTAGTGTTTCTTTTCCAGAAGTGGGTGCCCTTGTGTTTGAGAATAGAGGTTAAGAATTGTAGTGTTGTCTTGATGGATTTTTCCTTTGATGAGTATGTAGTGTCCTTCCACATCTTTTAGTTTTGGTCTGAAGTCTATTTTGTTAGATATTAAAATGGCCACACCAGCTTGCTTCTCAGGTCCATTTGCTTGGAATGTCCTTTTTTGACCTTTTACCCTGAGGTAATGTCTATCCTGGATGTTGAGGCGTGTTTCCTGGATGCAGCAGAAGGATGGATTCTGTTTTCACATCCATCTGTCAGCTTGTGTCTTTGTGTCTTTTTATTGGGGAATTGAGAACATTGATATCTCAGAACATTGATATCAAGAGATATCAATGATCAATGATTGTTGAGTTCTGTTATTTTGGTGGTGGTGGTGGTGGTGTGTTTGTGTTTTGCTGGCTTTCTTTCTTTTTTTTAATGAGCCTTTCTTTTTTTTTTTTTTTTTTAAATTTATTATGTATACAGTGTTCTGCCTACATGCATGCTTGCAGGCCCGAAGAGGGCACCAGATCTCATTATGGATGGTTGTGAGCCACCATGTGGTTGCTGGGAATTGAACTCAGGACCTCTGCAAGAATAGGCAGTGCTCTTAACCTCTGAGCCATCTCTTCAGCCCCTTTGCTGGCTTTCTTTAAGGGGTTTATTCATTTCTTCCTGTTGTTGGTGTTTCCCTGGCTTTCTTTAAGGGATGTATTAATTTCCTCTTGAAGGACCTCTGTCATCTTCATATAGTTGATTTTAGGGTCTTTTTCTTTTTTCTTTTTTCCTGGGCTTAGGCTATGTTGGAATATTCAGAGCCTGCTGTGGTAGGATAGTTGGGCTCTAGTGGAGACATGCTGTACTGGCTGTTATTGTGTTCTTATGCTGGCATCTAGGCATCTGGGTTTGGGGTGATGATAGGTCTAGATGCTGGTTTCTGGGTTTTTCTTTGTTGGGTGGGTATTTTGCTCCTGGGTTTCTGTTCCTCTCTGGATTTTCAGAGTGTGTGATGGCTGTGTATTGCCTATTTTCCTGTCCTGCTCAGCTGGTGTGTTCATGGGGAATGCCTGCTGGTGTTGGAGGCTGGAATTAAACAATGAGTTGGGGGAAGGATGTGGGAAGGGACCGGTGCCTGGGATCCACAGGAGACATGGGCAGCTGCAGCAGAAACAGCCCACACCTGGTGATCTGTTGCAGAGCTACGGAGGAACCTGAGGGATTGGGTCTGGGGGACAGAGAAGTGGAGAAGGTCTGGGCAGCCCACCTGGTTTTCCAGCAGGCTTGTCCTGCAGTTGAGCAGGGGGCATCTGCTTGAGTTGGGGGCTGGGATAGAGCAGTGAGATGGGGAAGAGAAGCCAGGAGAATGATCTGTGGGATCCATGGGAGCTGTGGGCAGGGGAAAGGGAGGCCGCAGCTGGTGATCTGTTGCAGCGCTAGGGGGTGAGTCCGAGGGATTGGGTCTGGGGGGACAGAGAGAGTGGAGAAGGTCTGCGGGCAGGCTCTGTATTCCATATTTTTGATGTTATATTTTTAAATCTGTTCTCTGCTTTGTTCTCAGTCATCTATCATGTTTTGTTTTTCCTGTTGTACAAATTTGTTACACATTCTTGGACAATTCTTTTAGTGGTTACTGGTATTTTTTTTTAAAGGCAGAAAAAGCTTTTCCCTGGCTTTTCTAATTGTCATCAGTGGAAGATTTTTTGGAAGCAAGCTGCTCTGCTATTGCAAATCAGATTCACTACATTTTAGACTTAAAAACAAAGCTCGAATGGCTAGTAATATTGCTAGGTAGTAGAACACTTGCCTAGCACTTACAAGGCCCTGGGTTCAATCCCCAGCACCACTCAAAGAACCTCATATCAAAACCAACTGCCATCTCAGCTCTGTGGTTTAACACAATAGATAACCAGCATGTTAGTGTTTGAATAGAACTTCTGGTATTTTTCATATTTCCTTCTCATACCATCTTCCGTATGAATTACAAACTTTGTGTGTCTGCCAAAACCTTTCAAAGTTCATCTGCGCATGTCCAGTCGCCAAATAGTTCACAAGTGAGTGAAACACTGGTACCCAGGAAGCACAGGAATCAGTTTCCGTTCAAGAATCAGACATACAAAGTGCATGTTCTGCCGTGTTCGGTGGTGAGACAAGTGTGTATGTGTTTGATGACTCACAGGAAGATTGGCGTTTGAGGACGTTCTAGAAGCTTCCTAGACACCTGATGTGTGTGGTGAGGATACGAGTTATTTTTAGATACAGTTAGTGATTGAACTCTTGCAGACTGGAGGACAGCTCAGTGAGCAAAGCGCTTGCTGTGCGAACAGAAGGACCTGAGTTTGGATCCTGAGACTCACTTAAGAGCTCTATTGTGACCCCAGCACAGGGAGAGTGGGAGGGGACCTGACATGGGGTCTGAAAGCTTGCTGGCCAGCCAGTCACTTCAGTGAGACCCTGTCTGAGAAAATGAAGGTTCCTGAGAGCACTAGACAAAGGTACCTAAAGTTGACCTCTGACCTCCACACATGTGCACTACAGGTGAGGACACACACATAGCAAAAGCAAAAGGGGAAATCTGAAAAGCTCCCTGCTACCTGTTTCATGTTTAATGTGATTGAAAACTCTTGGCACAGTCTACCCCAAGCTTTTTAGATGTTATCCTTGCCAGTTCCTACATGATTGCAGGGATTCTGAGTAGCTAAAATACACAGCAGACATTTGGATATGAAGCTGAATAAGATACACATACAACTCTACTTTGAATACTCTTGTTCAGCATTTCAGCTTTACTGTTCTCATTGACTTCATGCAATAGAAATAGTGTATATATTTGCATTATAAACATTATAATAAGTATAATGAAAATGTAGTTTTCATCTTCTAAGATTTATACTGATCAAATGCTGGTTCTCTGTTTTACCTATTTATGCAAAACTATATTACCTAGTTTTGCATAAGATTAAATTGAATAAGATATGTTGCTACATAAAATTCAAAAATTATTAATACAGATGAGCACCTGTATTTAGAAAAACAGGTTTTTGTAAATTGCACAAGTCATCATCACACTTGGTTGTCACCCAGCCTGACTCTTGGTGCTTATCAAATTGCTTTAATCCAGGCCTGCTCATAGGCTGCAGGCAAGGTTGAGGGTGGAACTGTCACCCTTCAACAACATATAATTGTCCTCACACCGTGTTTTGTTAATCCATCCCTTGCAGAACTGAATTACCACAGGTTATCAGGTAAGATTTTCTTTCCTTCCTCATTGCTTGGTGAGAATCAGACACAGGAGTGAGGGGAGTAGAAGGTGCCTTGGAAACAGGCACGTGAACGCTGCACTTCTCAGTCCGGTTCTAGTTGCTTGAAGTGCTTTAGAATTGCAGTTGTGGTTTTGTTTTCCAGTTGTTATGGACTGTGCTTGAGTTTCATATCTACTTGAACTCTCATAAATCTTGAGGTTACTCAAACCCCCAAGGTGTTATTACTTGGGATTGAGTAGTTAAGAGTTAGGTGTGTTTAGTGACTGAATTTCCTCTGGTGAAATGTTAAGTGTGGCCAGTGGCTTCCCAGTCAGTGCCCTAATTTAACATTTTGTATTAACCTCCTTCTAATTTTGTCTCTGATGCATTGGAAGTGTCAGAAAACCTTCACAAATGCGCTTACTATGTTCCGATAGTTCTGGAGAGGAGCCCACAGTGGCATTTACTAGTGAATTAAAATCAGTCTGTATAAAAAGGTGACTGGCACTTATTTATTTAGTCGACATAATTTGTATCAAGGTGGTTCCCACACCTTAAAGGTTTTTCATTTTCCTAAGCATACTTGCTTAAGAAAAATCAATTAAGACTTTTGGTTAAACATGAAAATTTAAACACTTGTGTTTATTTTTTCTTCCTACGTAAATTCACAAAAATGGCAGTAAAAGGAATGTAAACGTAGAGAAAGGGAATGAAGGGACAGCAGATTCTTAGAGAAGTGAAATCATAGAAATTTTAGGGGAAAAGGGAAAGTTAAAGGAGATTAGCAAAGCTGTCTTGACGGGGCGTGTGTGACCAGAACTGTAGTTTATCACTGCCTAGTATCGAGTCCTCGTATGACTGACTGTTTGGTCCTCTGTCACAGTTTGCTTAACTCCATTAATGACCACTGGCTCTTCAGCACTTTGACTGTTATCAACAGCACTCCTTGCGTCAGTCGTACGGACATATTTTTTGTGATTTTTGTTTATTTAGAATTAATTCCTCAAAATGAGTCAAAGTGGTTGCCTTTTGTAGATAATGGCCATGCTGTCAGATAGTTTTCCAGATGTGTGGAATGTCCCGTTCCACTGACTCCTAACCGTCATTGCACTTGTCTTATGGCCCATGCTGTCAGATAGTTTTCCAGATGTGTGGAATGTCCCGTTTCACTGAATCCTAACCATCATTTCTCTTGTCTTATGGCCCATGCTGTCAGATAGTTTTCCAGATGTGTGGAATGTCCCGTTCCACTGACTCCTAACCGTCATTGCACTTGTCTTCATTAAGATGGTCTGTCTGGGGAAAGACATTGAGTGCTTGCACTAAGTTTAAGCTTAGCTGGCTACCTAACCAATGCCCACTGGAGAAACAGACTGTGGATGGGGAAAATGAGCGTGCTTCCTCTGCAAGCATGAAGATCTGGGTTCAAATCTCCATCCTGGGAGAACTGAGCTTTCCCCCCAACCATTGCCAGGTGAAGGTAGAGGGCAGGTCGAAGGTGAGGCACTGAGCTGTCAGAACTCCAGGCTAGTGGGCGGGGGAAGTGATCCAAGGGCACTGTGGCTTCCAGCTGGAGACAGCCACAGGGGAAAAGGCTAACCTGACTGTGATTCCTGCTTGTCTCTTTTCGTTCCTGACCACATGACTGCTGATTCTCAGGAAACCCCCTGATGGTGGATTGAATTTGCCTTTCAGTCTTTAACGCAGATAGCTGAATAGTCATGTATCTTTGACATGCCCTGTGGCTTCTCTTCTGGGTGGTTTTGAAATGTCCCCTCTTTATTCTTCAGTGCTGTCTTTGGTTCAGGTTTTATATTTTACTGCCTATGTGGGGGATGAGGGAGGGTGAGACAGGGTCTCCTGTAATCCACACTAGCCTCAAACTCTATGTAGCTGGAGACGCTAACCTTGAACTCACCCCTCCCCCTCCTGAGGCCTGAGACTGCAGCTCTATACCACTGCTCCAGCCTTTTGCTCCATCTTTATTTTGTTTCTCCCCCCTCCCCCCTTTTATTTAGAGATGGCCTCAGAAGTTCAGAAAGAAATCCCTGTGCATGAGGAATTCTTTCTCTGTGGTGGAGTTGAAACCCAGATATTAAAATGTGGGCCCTGGACTAACCTCTTCGATACACAAAGTGTCACCAGGCCAAAGCTGCTTATCTTCATTATTCCAGGTAAGTCTCGAAGTCACAGATCCTCCAAACCCGTGATTTCAGAATGACGGTAAACTGCGGAGAACAGGAGGGAGATTAAATAGTAACTCCTAACAAGCACAGTTACTACCCTGGGCGTGTGTTTTAGTTTTCTTTCCATTGATACCTTTCATATGACCTGTTATACAGAGAGGCCTTGCCTTACCTCATACACAGTTTTGCAATTTCCCTCGTAAATGTTTTTATACTTACAGCTGTATCAAAGTTTAAGTTTTTTTGTTTTTTGGTTTGTTTTTTTTTTTTGATTTTTCGAGACAGGGTTTCTCTGTGTAGCTTTGCACCTTTCCTGGAACTCACTTGGTAACCCAGGCTGGCCTCAAACTCACAGAGATCCACCTGCCTCTGCCTCCCGAGTGCTGGGATTAAAGGCGTGCGCCACCACCGCCCGGCCGGCACAGTCAGTATTAAAAGGCCCTGTGGACAACCATGGCCTGCACGCCGGGTCACATTATGGGAATTTGTTGCTTAAACGTAATGTAGATAAGTTCTTTGGATTTGATAACTGCTGAATTGTGGGGCAGAGGTGGTGATGCAATTCAGCTGGGTTTTGAAATCTCTTAAGATGTGCATAACAAGAGGAGTACTGTCAGCTAAGGATCCGGTTTGTCAGGAAATATGTGAGTGACTGAAAAGTTGATAGGTCAGAGTGGGCGGAGTGAGTAATGTGAGTAGTTGATGAAGGAAGACAGCCCACTGAACTCCTCACCCGACACTATTCATTTTATTCATTCATTTCTTCCGAGTATGCTGCAAAAAAAAAAAAAACAAAAAAAAAACCCTGCTACCACTGAGGTGTGTGAAATGTTAGAGAACCAGGAGTGAGGCTTCTACTGAAGAGGTTTGAAAGGCGGAGAACCCCAGGCTTTCCTGTGTGGTGAGGAGGTGGGGGGAGCAGTTAGTGGGAGCGCTGCAGATGGAGGGAGGTGCAACCCATTCCTTGTTCTGTGAGCTCTTTTCTTGGGGCACTTTGAGATTTCCAGATGTGTCCTTTATGCTTGCTCTGTTCCTCTGCGGCCCCCACCGTTTTCCTCAGTTTCCCAAGAGGCCTAGGTTCTGCTTGTTAGTTGGTAGGGTTCTGGTACCCTTTATTTGGGGCGTCATCTGCGCAAACTGTCAGGAAAATTAGAGCGCACACTTACGGGTGAAGGCACCCAGAGTTTTGTGTTTTCTCCATGCATGCCACTTTCAGCAGCCTCCGTGGGTTGCACTGTCTAGTTGCTCTCTAAACCTGTCCATTTGGGATTGTATGGAGCCTTCATTGTCAAGACATGATTGCTAATAGAATGGGTAAAGAAGTCAGACCAGCCCAGTCCTCCAACATAGGGAGCAGTGTGAAGAGGATGGCACTGTACCCCAGATCCACGTCAGGTAAACCCTTACTGCATGTGGAAATAGAGAGATTAGTTGGAGAAATAGTCTGGACACGATGGCACGTGACTGCACTCCCATAATTTGGCAGCTGAGGGACAAGGATTGCTTTGAGTTGAGGACATCCCAGGTTCCATAGTACAGGCCAGGATGTGCTAGAGTGTGAGAGACTATCTCAGAGGGGAAAAAGACAATATGCACACAGAAAAATAGACATTAGCCAGGCGGTGGCGGCACACACCTTTAATCCCTGCACTCGAGAGGCCGAGCCAGGCAGATCTCTGCGAGTTTGAGGCCAGCCTGGTCTACAGAGCAAGATCCAGGACAGGCACCAAAACTACACAGAGAAACCTTGTCTCAAAAAAAAAAAAAAAAAAAAAAGACATTAATGGAAAGAGACTAGCTTCACTAGGTGCAAAGACTATATATAGAATTTAGGAATTCTGATTCAGTATTTTGTATGAATGTATGTTTAAAATTATATCTATATTACTAAATATATTTCAGACAAGAGGTAAGTTCCACTTTTTCTGTATCTATTAAGATGAGTGTGTGAACATTTCTGTTTATAAATATGACAGATAAAATTAATTTTTTTTAAAGATTTATTTTTTATGTATATGAGTGCTCTATCTGTATGTACAACTTTATGTCAGAAGAGGGCATCAGATCCCACTATAGGTGGTTGTGAGCCACCGTGTGGTTGCTGGGAATTGAACTCAGGACCTCTGGAAGAACAGCCAGTGCTCTTAACCTCTGAGCCATCTCTCCAGCCCAAAATTAATTTTTAAATGTTAAATAAATCCTGTCAACCTTTGATCAACTCTACTCAGTCATAATGTACATTTTTTTAACATTTTGATAGATTTAATTTGCCAACCTTTTAGTTTACAATTTTTCATGTATGTTCATAGTGATACTGACATGTAGTTTTGTTTTTCTAGCAGTAGCATCTGGCCTTGGTGTGAGGGTAATATAGACCTCACAGAGTGGGTTGGTAACTATTTCTTCTTTGCATGTTTTCTTGAAGAATACATATAAGCTGATAATATTTTTTCCCTTGAGTGTTTGGCAGAATTTACCAGTGAAGCCATGTAGGTCTGGATTTGTTTGTGAGCTCTTCATCTTTAAGCTTGACTTTCTTAGTTCACAGTAGGCCCATTGAGATTATCTAATTCTTCTAGAAAAAGCAGTGATGTTTTCTATCTTTACAGAAAGTTGCCTATTTTGTGTAATTACACAAATCATAATGTTTTCTAATTATTCTTTTAATGTAGAAAAAACGATTGGAATCTAGTTTTTTTTTTTCCTCTTTGCTCTTTGAGGGCCCACCACCCAAATCCTAAATAAATACATGGAGACTTATTGTTACTTGTGAATGCCCAGCCTTAGCTTGGCTTGTTTCTAGCCAGCTTTTCTTAACTTAAATTATCCTGTCTATCTTTTGCCTCTGGGATTTGATCTTTCTTTATTCTCTATTCCTTTCTTTCCTTCTTACTCTGTGGCTGGTTGTGTGGCTGGGTGGCTGGCCCCTGGTGTCCTCCTCCCTTCTTGTCTGTTCTCTCTCATTTATTCTCTCTGCCTGCCAGCCCTGCCTGTTTCTCTCTCCTCCCTAGCTATTGGCTGTTCAGCTCTTTATTAGACCAGGTGTTTTAGACAGGAAAAAGTAACACAACTTTATAGAGTTAAACAAATGCAACATAAAAGAATGCAACACATCTTTGCATTATTAAACAAATATTCCACAGCATAAATGAATGTAACACATCTTAAAATAATATTCCACATTTCCCCCTTTTTGTCTAAATAAAAATGAAAGGTTTCAACTTAAACATAGTAAAACTATATACAACAAAAACAGTTATCAAGTAAGAATTGCATTTACAATATTTAGTTCATTTGTATTTAGCAAATTCAGAGAAAATACTCCATTATCTATCTTAGTGATTCCAAAGTTTTATAACTAATTTACTTTCTATCATAACTAAGGAAAACAATAACGTTTTCAACTCCGTCAAAGACCCCAGAAAGATGTAATATTACCTAATAACAGAGACATCTGGCTGCCTGGACAGTCACCCAAAGTTCCTGTGCAATGTTGGGGCATCCATCTTCAGCCTACAGGCTTAGACTATCTGGCAAACTTTTCAGTG
Source organism: Peromyscus aztecus (assembly GCA_902168405.1). Lineage (NCBI taxonomy): Eukaryota > Metazoa > Chordata > Mammalia > Rodentia > Cricetidae > Peromyscus > Peromyscus aztecus. Next base: position 3,774 of record CABHPQ010153568.1, on the reverse strand, counting down.
AAACAGGAAATTTGAAGGACTGTCCTGCCTTGTATTGGCAAAATTCGTCACTTTCCTCTGTGTCCTGTAGAATGTCTGACAGACTCTTCTGTGAAGCAGGAATCTGAAGGACTGTCCTGCCCTGTTTTGACAAAGTTCAACAGTCTTTTTCGTATGTCCCTGCTTCTCCAGTCTATACAGCATATTGTCAGCAGTCAAGGCAAGAGCAGTTTCTTTCCCAAATGGCTAGCCTTGGCACATTGAAAGCAAACTCCATATGGAGTTTCTTCAATGCCCATTATCCTTTTATGAAATAAATTGGTGCTTCCAGGAGCAGATGTGTCTGATTGTCATGAAAAAGACCTTAGGTTATTAAACATCTTAAATGCCATATTCTGTAGGTCTTTGAAGTGTTTGAAAATCATCTATTTCACCTTGAAAACATACCTAATGTGACTTACTAAGTTTGATTATTATAGATTAACTACTAACCTCATTTCTTAATTATACATTACATTTTTAAATGAACTGCATAAGCACACTACCTGGAACAAGAGTAGAAACATATATACATTGTAACAATAATGACTTTAAATTTGTATCAGTGTATGAAAATCCATGCAAAAGCAAACTATCTGAGATTAATAGTTGTCTTTTTATCCTGTATAATTATATTCCCCTAAGTGATAACAAACATCCATAACCCACCAAATAACCACCACCCATCCACACCCCACCACTTGGGAATGTGGGTGTCGTTCTCTAGACTGCTTCCTGTTGTCTGTGGGCAAAGGCATCTTTAGGGGTCCCTGAGAAAACTGAAATAATGGCCAAGTCCTGGGAAGACCAGTTATAACCTTTGTTGATAGAAATCACCTGTCAAGTTTCAGGAGGTCTTCCCTGATCAAACCTGATCCACATCAATCCTGAAGGAATCCACAGCCTCTTGTTTCCTGTGAAAACAAAAGCAAAACTTATCTAAAGCAATACATTTTTTTTGTGTCCCATTTTAAAGTTAAGTCATTCTTAAAATATCTAGGCTAATTTATTTCATCAGTTCCTCTTTCAATCCCATGTCTCTTAGCAGCTGTTATTTGCTTATCAGCAATCAAAAAAATTCAAGGTCAATACAGCAACATACAGGATCCAGACTCCCTGTGTATTTCCCATCTCTGCATGGCTTATTCTTTTTTTTAATATTACTTTACTTCTCTCTTTAAAAGCTTTATTTTATTATTTTTAAACTTTTTTTCTATAACTGTCTATATCTTTCTCTTTTCTTTCTTAAGCCTGTGCACATTGTTAAGCTCACTGTAACCTGTTTAGAGTTTTTTTTTCTATCTGGGATCTGTCTTTTGCATATCTCTAGTCTTTTTGTCTGCATGAGCAAAAAACTGCTAAGCAGCACAGCTGGGACCTCCACTACTGCTTTAGCGGCTGGCTAGAATCTTAGAAAACTTTAAATGTTTTCCACCCACTTCTCAAGTCCATGAAAGCAAAGCCTAAAACTTGTAGCCCAGTTGGAGGTGCTTTTGACAAGGGACCACATTCAAGCTAAAACCCCCTACTTCATTGTCTTTTACCCTGTAGATGTATGTATTGAATATTCTGTTTCTCTAGACCAAATCCCATGTCAAAAATACCATCTTATATACACAAGAAAAATCACGTGTAGTGTGTATGTCCATCAATGGTTGATCACACAAACACAGACACAGACATACACACAGACACACACACATACACACACATATACACACACACAGACACACACACATACACATACACATACACACACATACACACATACACACATATACACACACACACACATACACACACATACACACACACACACACCAAATACTTGAAATGGCAAGATAACATTTAAAGTTTTCTAAGATTCTAACATTGACTGGCCTGGTTCTTTTATTTGTTGTTGTTGTTGTTTGTTTTGTTTTAGTTTTAGTTTTTGTACAGCTTAATAACTGGTCAGATCTTGAAATGCCATAGAGACAGTCTTAGTGGTTTGGGACTTCATTCTGTTAATAGTGGGAAGACACATAAGGGTGATTTAAAAAAATACTTCGATACTTTGGTTTGTGGTTTGAAGATATCTCTTATGATACCTGAGTGTGAATATTACTGGATTTGTAGAAAATGATGTGAGAAAACCCAGAACCATCTCTTTCAGCCTGTACATCATCTTGCTTGGGCCTGTTATCTTTCTAATCCAAAGTCTTTTCTTTTCTTAGGTAACCCAGGCTTTTCTCCCTTTTACTTGCCATTTGCAAAGACCTTATATTCTTTGACGAAAGGCAGCTTTCCGGTGTGGATGATCTCTCATGCTGGGTTTACCTTGGTTCCCAAAGATAAGAAGATTCTTACAGCACCAGATGGTATGTCCTTTTTAACACCTTTTTGATTGACAGCGAATGGGTCTTCTTGTTTCCAGAAGGTCTGTTAGCATTCACATTTCACAAGTGATCACCTCTGTTTGTGGTTTTAGACCCCAAGTACCATATTTTAATATTTTTAGAGATAGTTTGTCTTTTGCAGATAATACTCTTAAGAATTTGAGCAGATCAACAATTTAAGTATGAATCACCTTCTTTACTTCCTAACTAGTGACCAGCCATATATTTGTTGACAATATACTTCCGAAGTCTACTAGAGGAAATACTGAAGGAAAAGTATAAGATATTTAGAGTCTAAGATCTTTAGAGATACATTCTCCCTCCTGTGCAAAGAATGACGACATGACAGAATGCCCTGCTGGTTACATGAAACCCACAGTAGAGGTCAGAGGAGACTTGGTGGAGTAATGGATGTCATAGTGTGAGCTGCTGTGGCACAGTATCATTGACTAGATAACTTACAAATTTATTTCTCATAATTTTCTGCTTTTGGGTGGGTAAGGTATAGGCTTGGGAATTGTACCCGGAATTGTGTGGTGCTGGGAAAGTACTCCACCGCTAACCACATCCCCCAGCCCTTGTGTCATAATTTCTCAAGGCAGCTTAGGCCAAGGTGAAGACACTGGGTAATGGATACCTGGGAAGGAGATTCCACTGCCTGCTTCATGGAGGCATTCTCTGTGCACCTCGTCATAGTGGGAAGAGAACCAAGCTCTTGAGATCCCCTTAAGGGCAGTAGCCCTGTAAGAGTGCTCCCCCACAAAGGATTCACTCCAATACCACCACATCTGTAGGTAAAGGGGGGATGGGATCATTAGATTATAGAAGGAGGCTTTGCTGCACGGATGAGTCTGGGATGTGTGGGGGGACACAAGTGTAGCCATGTAACTGACAGAGTAGCACGGAAGGAAGCGAGGTCAGAAGGTATGTTGCTGCTGTGTGGAGCTAGCTTAAGAAAGGAGAGCTGGGCTTCTGTGTGGTAATGTGCTAGATGGTTTATGAGGAGAAGAAATGTTACTGTAGCCTTGTAAGCTACCTGCTTTTTACTCATAAGGATTCTAGCATGTTTACTTTCCTAAAGCTTTTATAAGTGAGAGGAAGTCCACAATTTAAATTCCTACAGATGTCAAGTCTCCTGCTGTGGGGAGACAGGAGCCTTATTGCTTGTTTCACTCCTGGTTCCTACAGGCCTCTCTCTCTGTTTTAAAGATACAGTAGCATTTACCTTTGTTTTCTTTATGATTGTATAGTCCCGATTCTTTTAGATATTAATATACAGATTTCAATATGCAAACCTGTATGCCATGAATGATCTACATGATAGTCAAGGTTAGTTTTGATGATATTTCTTTTTAACTGTGTACTCTGGCCACCCTCC
>CABHPQ010153567.1:31632-41649 GCA_902168405.1 Peromyscus aztecus | reverse complement strand
TATAGGTCCTTCACTTGCTTGGTTAGTGTTACCCCAAGGTATTTTATATCATTTGTGGCTATTGTAAAGGGTGATGTATCTCTGATTTCCTTCTCAGCCTGTTTGTCAGTTGTATATAGGAGGGCTACTGATTTTTTTGAGTTGATCTTGTATCCTGCTATGTTGCTGAAGGTGTTTATAAGCTGTATCAGTTCCTTGGTTGAATCTTTGGGGTCACTCAAGTATACTATCATGTCATCTGCAAATAGGGAAAGCTTGACTTCTTCCTTTCCCATTTGTATCCCCTTAATCTCCTTATGCTGTCTTATTGCTCTGGCTAGAACTTCAAGTACTATATTGAATAAGTATGGGGAGAGTGGACAGCCTTGCCTTGTTCCTGATTTTAGTGGAATTGCTTTGAGTTTCTCTCCATTTAATTTGATGTTGGCTGTTGGCTTGCTGTAAATTGCCTTTCTTATGTTGAGGTATGTTCCCTGTATTCCTGATCGCTCCAAGACCTTTATCATGAAGGGGTGTTGGATTTTGTCAAATGCCTTTTCTGCATCTAGTGAGATATTCATGTGGTTTTTTTCTTTCAGTTTGTTTATATGGTGTATTACATGGACAGACTTTCGTATGTTGAACCACCCTTGCATCCCTGGGATGAAGCCTACTTGATCATGGTGGATAATTGTTTTGATGTGTTCTTGGAGTCTGTTTGCCAGTATTTTATTGAGTATTTTTGCATCAATGTTCATGAGGGAGATCGGTCTGTAGTTCTCTTTCTTTGTTGTATCCTTGTTTGGTTTAGGAATCGGGGTAATTGTAGCCTCATAGAAGGAATTTGGTAATGTTCCTTCTGTTTCTACTGTGTAGAACAATTTAGAGAGTATTGGTATTAACTCTTCTTTAAAGATCTGGTAGAATTCTGCGCTGAAACCATCTGGTCCTGGGCTTTTTTTGGTTGGGATACTTTTGATGACTATTTCTATTTCATTAGGGGTTATTGGACTATTTAAATAGTTTATCTGGTCTTGATTTAACTTAGGTATGTGGTACCTATCCAGAAAATTATCCATTTCTTTTAGATTTTCCAGTTTTGTGGAATAGAGGTTTTTGAAGTATGACCTGATGATTCTCTGGATTTCCTCAATGTCTGTTGTTATGTCCCCCTTTTCATTTCTGATTTTGTTAATTTGGATGCTCTCTCTCTGTCTTTTGGTTAGTTTGGATAAGGGCTTGTTTATCTTGTTGATTTTCTCAAAGAACCAACTCTTTGTTTCATTAATTTTTTGAATTGTTCTCTTTGTTCTATTTTATTGATTTCAGTTCTCACTTTGATGATTTCCTGGCGTCTATTCTTCCTGGGAGACTTTGTTTCTTCTTGTTCTAGAGCTTTCAGGTGTGCAGTTAAGTCACTAGTATGAGATTTCTCCAACTTCTTTATGTGAGCATTTAGTGCTATGAATTTCCCTCTTAGCACTGCTTTCATAGTGTCCCATAGGTTTGGGTATGTGGTGTCTTCATTTTCGTTGATCTCTAGGTCTTTAATTTCCTCCTTTATTTCTTCCTTAACCCACTGATGATTCAGTTGAGCATTATTCAGTTTCCATGAGATTGTAGGTTTTCTGTAGTTTTTGTTGTTGTTGAAATCTAACTTTAAACCTTGGTGGTCTGATAGAACACAGGAGGTTACTCCAATTGTTTTGTATCTGTTGAGATTTGCTTTGTGGCTAAGTATGTGGTCGATTTTAGAGAAGGTTCCATGGGGTGCTGAGAAGAAGGTATATTCTTTTTTGTTAGGATGGAATGTTCTGTAGATATTAATTAAGTCCATTTGAGTCATGACATCAGTTAAGTCCTTTATTTCTCTGTTAAGTTTCGATTTGGGAGATCTGCCCAGTGGTGAAAGTGGGGTGTTGAAGTCTCCCACTATTAATGTGTGGGGTTTTATATGTGGTTTAAGCTTTAGTAGTGTTTCTTTTACATATGTGGGTGCCCTTGTGTTTGGGGCATAAATGTTCAGAATTGAAACTTCCTCTTGGTGGATCTTTCCTGTGATGAATATGTAATGCCCTTCTTGATCTCTTTTGATTGATTTTAGTTTGAAGTCTATTTTGTTGGATATCAGGATGGCTACACCCGCTTGTTTCTTAAGTCCGTTTGATTGGAAAGACTTTTCCCAGCCTTTTATTCTTAGGTAGTGTCTGTCTTTGTATTTGAGGTGTGTTTCTTGTATGCAGCAGAAAGATGGGTCTTGCTTTCGTATCCATTCTGTGAGCCTGTGTCTTTTTATAGGTGAATTAAGTCCATTGATATTAAGAGATATTAATGACCAGTGATTGTTCATCCCTGTTATTTTTTGGTGGTAGTGTGTGTGTACTTCTTTTCTTTGGGGTTTACTGCTGTGAGGTTATCTATTGCCTGTGTTTTCAAGGGTGTATCTGACTTCCTTGGGTTGAAATTTTCCTTCTAGTGCTTTCTGTAGGGCTGGGTTTGTGGATAAGTATTGTTTAAATCTGGCTTTGTCTTGGAATGTCTTGTTCACTCTGTCTATGATAATTGAAAGTTTTGATGGGTATATTAGTCTAGGCTGGCATCCATGGTCTCTTAGTGTCTGCCTTACATCTGTCCATGTTCTTCTGGCTTTCAAAGTCTCCATTGAGAAATCAGGTGTTATTCTGATGGGTTTGCCTTTATAAGTCACTTGGCCTTTTTCCTTTGCTGCTCTTAATATTCTTTCTTTATTCTGTTTGTTTAGTTGTTTAATTATTATGTGGCGAGGGGACTTTTTTGGGGGGTCTAGTCTGTTTGGTGTTCTATAGGCTTCTTGTATCTTCACTGGCATTTCCTTCTTTAAGTTGGGAAAGTTTTCTTCTATGATCTTGTTGAATATATTTTCTGTGCCTTTAAGTTGGTATTCTTCTCCTTCTTCTATCCCTATTATTCATAGGTTTGGTCTTTTCATGGTGTCCCAGATTTCTTGGACATTTTGGGTCATGACTTTGTTGGCTTTAGTGTTTTCTTTGACTGATGAATCTATTTCTTCTACCGTATCTTCCACGCCAGAGATCCTCTCTTCCATCTCTTGCATTCTGTTGGTTATACTTGCATCTGAAGTTCCTGATCGTTTACTTAGATTTTCTATTTCCAGCATTCCCTCTGTTTGTGTGTTCTTCATGTTTTCTTTTTCCTTTTTCAGGTCTTGGACTGTTTCCTCCATTTGTTTCATTGCTTTTTTATGATTTTCTTTCAGTGCTTTATTGTTTTCTTCCAGGACTTTTTTTCTTCTACTTTAATTGTCCTTTCCTCTAGGTTTTTACAGTGCTCTTGCAATTTTTTTGTCTTTTCCTCTATATAAGCCTCTACCTTCTTCATGATGTTATTCATAGGGCTGTTTTTTTCTGCTTCTTCCAATTTTTGATGGTCAGCTCTAGTTGGAGGAGGGCTAGGTTCTGGTGATGCTGTATTGCTCTTCATTTTGTTGTATGTACTTCTGCCTTGATGTCTGCCCATCTCCTTGTGTTCAATCTTGGTCTTACCAGCGCACTTGGTGCAGAAAGAGCAGACAGATTCGGGAAATATCTCTCTCTTCTCCAGCTGGGACTTTCTTGTCCAAATATGAAGTCCGAGGCAGGATGGGAGCTCTTGTCCAGATGGGAAGTCCAAGGCAGGATGGGAGCTATTGTCCAGATGGGAAGTCCAAGGCAGGATGGAAGCTCTTGTCCAGAAAAGAAGTCTCTTGTCCAGAAGGGAAGTCCAGGGCAGGATGGGAGCTCTTGTCCAGAAGGGAAGTCCGGGGCAGGATGGGAGCTCTTGTCCAGAAGGGAAGTCTTTGTCCAGAAGGGAAGTCCAGGGCAGGATAGGAGCTGGGGGCCAGTCTCTAAGTCTCAGGGAGAGGCGGGGGTCTCCAGGCATGATGGGCTTGGGGGCAGGGCTTGGAGACTGCAGGGTCTGCAGGGGATCTTGGAGAAGGGGAGCCTTCCCGGTAGGGGTGGGGGTAGAAGGGAGCCTGCCTGCTGGCCAGAACCTGGGGCCAAATGCAAAACTTTCAATCACCATAGATGGAAAAAACAAGAGATGACATAACAAAACCAGATTTAAACAATACCTATCTATAAATTCAGCCCTACAAAAAGTACTAGAAGGAAAAATCCAACCCAAGGAAGTTAGCTGCAACCACCAAAACACAGGCAATAGATAATCTCACACCAGCAAATCCCAAGGAAGGGAAACACATACACTACCACCACTACCAACAAAACCAAAAAATAACAAGAATTAACAATGACTGATCATTAATATTTCTTAATATCAATGGACTCAATTCACCTATAAAAAGACACAGACTAACAGAAAGGATATGGAAACAGGATCCATCCTTCTGCTGCATACAAGAAATACATCTCAACTTCAAAGACAGACATTACCTTAGAGTAAAGAGTTGAGAAAAGATTTTCCAATCAAATGGACCTAAGAAACAAGATGTCATAACTATCCTTATATCTAACAAAATAGACTTCAAACTAAAATTAATCAAAAGAGATGAAGAAGGACATTTCATATTCATTACAAGAAAAAGTCCATCAAGATGAAGTCTCAATTCTGAACATTTATGCCCCAAATAAAAGGGCACAAACATTTGTAAAAGAAACATTGCTAAAGCTTAAAACACACATCAAGCCTCACACATTAATACTGGGAGACTTTGACATCCCATTCTCACTAATGGACAGGTCTGCCAGGCAGAAACTAAACAGAGAAATAAGGGAACTAACAGATGTTATGTCTCCAATGGACTGAATAGACATCTATAGGACATTTTACCCAAACACAAAAGAATATACCTTCTTCTCAGTACCTCATGGAATCTTTTATAAATATGATAACAGACTCCATCACAAAGAAAATCTCAACAGATACAAAACAAATGGAATTAACCCCCTGTATCTTATGGGATCGCCATGACTTAAAGTTAGAATTCAGCAACAACACAAATACAGACAGTCTACAAACTCATGGAAACTGAACAACACTCAACTGAATCACTACTAAGTCTAGGTAAAAATAAAGAAAGAAATTAAAGATTTCCTAGAATTCAATGAAAATAAATGCACAAAATACTCAAGCTTATGGGACACTATGAAAGCAATGCTAAGAGGAAAGTTCATAGCACTAAGTGCCTACATAAAGAATTTGGAGAAATCTCACACTAGTGACTTAACAGCACACCTGAAAGCTCTAGAATAAAAATAAGCAAGCTCATCCAAGAGGAGTAGACCACAGGAAATAATCAAATTGAAGACTGAAATCAATAAAATAGAAACAAAATGAATAATACAAAGAATCAATAAAACAAAGAGTTGGTTCTTTGAGAAAATCAACAAGATAGAAAAAAACTTATCCAAACCAACCAAAAGGTAGAGAAAGACTATCCAAATTAACAAAATCAGAAACAACAGACATAACAACGGACACTGAGGAAATCCAGAGAATCATCAGGTCATACTTCAAAAGCCTGTACTCCACAAAATTGGAAATTCTAAAAGACATGAACAATTTCTGGATAGGTATCACATACCAAAATTAAATCAAGACCAGATAGACAATTTAAATAGACCTATAACCCTCAAGGAAATAGAAGCAGTCATTAAAATTCTCCCAACCAAAAGCGTCCAAGTCCAGATGGTTTCAGCACAGAATTCTACCAGAATTTCCAAGAAAAGCTAATACCAATACTCCTCAAATTGTTTCACACAATAGAAACAGAAGGAACATTGCCAAACTCTTTTTTTAAGGCTAAAGTTACCCTAATAACCAAACCACACAAAGATATGACAAAGAAAGAAAATTACAGATCGATCTCCCTCATGAACACTGATTCAAAAATACTCTATAAAATATGGGCAAACTGAATCTAATAACTCATCAAAAAGTCATTCACCATGATCAAGTAGGCTTCATTCCAGAGATGCAGGGATGGCCCAAAATAGGAAAACCTGTCAATGTAATCCACCATATAAACAAACTGAAAGAAAAATCCATATGATCATCTCATTAGATGCTGAAAAAGCCTTCAACAAAATCCAACAACCCTTCACGATAAAGGTCTTGGAGAGATCAGGCATACAAAGAACATACTAAGAACAATATACAGCAAGCTGACAGCATACATCAAATTAAATGGAGAGAAACTCAAAGTGATTCCACTGAAGAGAGGAAAAGAACAAGGCTTTCCACTCTCTCCATGTCTATTCAATATAGTACTTGAAGTTCTAGCTAGAACAATAAGACAACAAAAGGAGATCAAGGGGATACAAATTGGAAAGGAAGAAGTAAAACTTTCATTATTTGCAGATGATAAGATAGCATACAAAAATGACCCCAAACATTCTATGAGGGAACTCCTACAGCTTATGAACACCTTCAGCAATGTGGCAGCATACAAGACTAACTCAAAAAAAAAGTAGCCCACCTATATACAAATGGTAAACAGGCTGAGAAAAAACTCAGGGAAATAACACCCTTTACAATAGTCACAAATAATATAAAATAACTTGGTTTAACTATAACCAAGAAAATGAAAGACCTGTAAGTCTTTGATGAAAGAAATTGGAGAGGATATTAGAAAATGGAAAGACCTCCCATGCTCTTGGATACATAGGATTAACATAGTAAAAATAGTAATCTTACCAAGAGCAATCTACTGATTCAATGAAATCCCCATCAAAATCTCAATACAATTCTTCACAGACCTCAGAAGAACAATACTCAATTTCATATGGAAAAACAAAAATCCCAGGATAGCTAAAACAATTCTGTACAATAAAGGAACTTTTGGCCATATTACCATCCCTGACTTCAAGCTCTACTATAGAGGTACAGTATTAAAAACAGCTTGGTATTAGCATAAAAACAGACATGTTGATCAGTGGAACTGAAAACCCTGATATAAATCCACACGGTTAAGAACACTTGATTTTTGACAAAGAAGTCAAAATTGTACAATGGAAATAAGAAAGCAACAAATGGTGCTGGCACAACTGGATGTCAACATGCACAAGAATGCAAGTAGATTCATATCTATCACCATGCACAAAACTCAAGTCCAAGTGGGTCAAAGACCTCAAAATAAATCCAGCTACACTGAACCTATTGAAGAGAAAGTGGGAAGTAGCCTTGAGTACATTGGCACAGGAGACCATTTCCTAAATATAAAACCAGTAGCACAGACACTGAGAGCAAAAATTAATGAATGAGACTTCCTGAAATGAAAGAGCTTCTGTAAGAAAATGACATAGTCAATAAGACAAAATGGTCCCCTACAGAATGGGAAATGATCTTCACCGACACCACATCTGACAGAGGGCTGATCTCCAAAATACATAAAGAACTCAAGAAACTAGACACCAAAATACCAAATAATTCAATTAAAAATGGAGTACAGATATAAACAGAGAATTTTTAACAGAAGAATCTCAAATAACCAAAGACATTTAAGGAATTCTTCAATACCCTTAGTAATCAGGGAAATACACCTTGCACCTGTCAGAATAGCTAAAATCAAAATCACTAGTAGCAGCTTATGTTGGAGAGGATGTGGAGTAAGGGGAACACTCCTATACTGCTGGTGGAGTGCAAACTTGTACAGCCACTTTGGAAATCAGAAAATTGGGAATCAATCTACCTCAATTCCCAGAAATACCACTCTTGTGGATATGCCCAAAGAATGCTCAATCATACCACAAGGACACTTGCTCAACTATGTTTATAGCACCATTATTTGTAATAGCCATAACCTGGAAACAACCTAGACACCCCTGAACCGAAGAACAGATAAAGAAAATTTGGTACATTTGTGCAATGGAGTATTACTCAGTGGTTAAAAAAAAAAATCCCATCATCAAATTTGCAGGCAAATGGATGGAGCTAGAAAAAAATCATCCTGAGTGAGGTAATCCAGACCCATAACAACAAACACAATATGTACTCACTCATAAGTGGATATTAGATATTGAGCAAAGGATAACCACGCTACAATACACAGCCCCAGAGAAGCTAGGTGACAAGGAGGACCCTAAGAGGGATGCATGAATCACCCTGAGAAGGGGAAATAGATGAGATCTCCTGTGTAAACTGGGGGGGGGAGATAGAGGGGAGATCGTGGGGGATTGGAACATGAAGGATCAGGATGACTGAGTTGGGGGAGGGACAGTAAGGGAGAGCAATGGAAGAGATATCTTGATAGAGGGGGCCATTATGAGGTTAGGGAGAAACCTGGTGTCAGGGAAACTCCCAGGAATCCAAAAGGACAAACCCAGCTAATACTCCTAGCTAATAGGGAGGGTGCCTGAACTAGCCCTCTCCTGTAATCAGGTTGATAACTATCTTAACTGTCATCCATAGAACCTTCATCCAGTAACTGATGGAAGCAGATGCAGAGATTCACAGCCAAGCACTCTGCTGAGCACAGGGAGTCCAGTTGAATCAAGGGAGGAGGGGTTATATGAGCAAGGAGGGGTCAGGATCATGATTGGGAAACCCACAGAGACTGCTGACCTGGGCTCTTGGGAGCTTATGAACTCTAGACCAACAACTAGGAAGCCTACCTGGGACTGACCTAGGCCCTCTGGCATGTGGGTGACAGTTGTGTAGCTCAGTCTATTTGTGTAGCCCTTAGCAGTGAGACCAGATCTGTCCCTGGTGTGTGAGCTGGCTTTTTGGAACCTATTCCCTATGGTGGGATGCCTTGTTCCGTCTTGATGCAGAGGGGAGGAGCTTGGTCTTGCTTCAACCTGATATTCCATATTTGGTGACTCCAGTGGGAGGCCTTACCTTTTCTGAGCAGTGGATGTGGGGGTGGGAGGTGTAGGAAGGAGGTGGGCAGAGGGAAGGAGTGGAGAGGAGGGATGAGAAACTGAAGTTGGTATATAAAATAAATTTAAAAAATTAATAAAAAAGAAAAAGAAAAAGAAGTAGGAAACCCCTGACCTGGCCTAGCCTCTCATGTGGGAAGAACTTTCCAAAGCACCTGCTCCTTCCTTGAAGACCTGCCACCTGCTGGCCTAGGACCCTGCACAAGTCTTTTCATTGTTCCTTTAACTTACTCTGAGCTTCCTCTGGACACCTCACAGGCCATCTGCTTATCCAGTTTGCCAAGGATAAGCGAGACAAAGAAAACGGCTTTGCTCATGGAGAAGTGAGTCCTCTGCAGAGAAAATAAAGCTTGTGGGCTTATCATGGGAGAAGCAGCCCCCATGAGGCACTGAGCATGAAGTCTATATTTGAGCTGAAAACATGCAGGCAGGCGGGCGGGCGGGAACCCAAACACAACTGCTTTTCCTTATGTGATGGCAAGTGAATAATTTTGCCTCCTGAGTTTGAGGAAGCGCCTCCTGCTATGAATCGGCACCATCCCTCATACTAGAAGGCTGTAGAGATACATGGGAGGGCTCTGAGCCTCCACAGATGGGAACACTTTTAACAGTCACGATAACTCACATTTGCAAACTATACTTCCCTAGCTCCATCTGTGTCGCCCCAGCCTAACATCAACCTAGGGAGGACCGGCCAATTCTATTTTAAACACCAGGAAATTCTGGACCAGAGAAATGAAATGAGCCTAAGGCCACCAAGATAGTGGTTGCATTATTCTTGTGAAGCAAAGTCCAAAATGTCATAATTAATTCCCCTGTTTAAAATTGTCCATGAGCACTTAAAATTCAAATCTTTTCTCATGTCCTACAGGGTCTTATACCAAACATCGGAGAAATAGCCCAACTTTATAAAACCTTTTATTGGAGACCATCTAGGCCCACTTGTCCACATATCATGTATGGCTGTTTGTGCAAGACAATAGGAGAATTAAATAGTTGAGAGAGACCTGTATGAGCCACAAAGCTGAAAATATTTACCATCTGGCCTTTTCCAAAACAGGTTTGCCAACTGCTGTGCTCTGAATCAGGCCAGGTACTCTAACCTTCTCTCCTACTGTCTCTCCTACTCATTCTTTTCCAGGTATTTTGGTTCCTCCCCAAC